>MU226606.1:8837949-8853283 GCA_018584345.1 Thuja plicata
CTCTATTATTAAGTTCTTTCTCAGATCTCAATTCATCTTTCAATTGACTATTCTCAGATCTAAGATTTACAATCTCCAAGTCTTTCCTACTGATCTCCTGATTCACAAGTAGTAGTTGATTTTCCATTTCTACTTGATTGACTGTCATTGTTTGCACATCATGTGTTCTTTCATCAAGTCTAGTAGTCATCATTCTTTTGTCTTCTTCTTCCATAGCCTTGTCATCTTCAGCTTTCTTTTTCTGTTCAACAACTTCACACATTCTTATTGATTAGGCTTCTTGTTCCTTTTTCAAGTTTTTGACTTTTTCACATAGTGCACTATTCTTTTCTAGTAGATCTTCTATTGCTGCATTTCTCTTAGTAGAATCTCCATTCTGAAATAGATTTGTGGTGTCATCTTCCTGATAATGAGTGTCATTCATTAGTTTGGCCAGATCTTTCCTTACAATCAAGGACTTCTTTAATTCTTGTCTAGCAGTCTCAAGCTGTTGTAGTGCTAGCTGAATATCAATCTTTTGATTCTCAATGACTTTACCCATCTTGTAGATCTCCATCTCAAGATTTGTATTGTCAAGTTGATTATGAATTTTTTTAGAGAACTGAGCTCTGATACCAATTGTTGGAAATACAATAATGGGAAAGCAAGATACTGAGAGGGGGGTGAATCAGATCTTCAAAATTAAACACTTAAAACAAACTGTTCTACATTCATACATATATGAATCTAATGTAATCTCAGATAGCATCCACACAATGAAATAAATAACACATAACATAATAACTTGGTAACCCAGAAACCCAAATAGGTAAAACTGGGGTGGGGATGACACCCACAAAATTCTCCACTACTACAATAATAAAGTGTACCTGTTAAGGTTACAAATGTTGATTACAAAATGTAATCTACCCTATTAAAGGTCTGCCCAGTTAAGAGCTTAAGATCATTACAATCTACCTTGTGAGAGGATTTGAACTTACAATGAAGTAAGCACTCTGTTAGGAGATAAAGAAAGGTCTGCTAGAACCACTATGTTAAGAGATTTTCACCTGATACAATGATTAGAATGTCTCAAGTATTGATCCTTCGTTATGTACTCTGATGCTGGTGATAGATCGCCTCTTTCCAGTACCTTCTAAGATCTCGTAATCTAATATAACTTTACTCTGTTATTCACTATGTTGTTACTCTACTTGATCTCTGCTTCTTAACAAAATAACCCTCTGTGTATTTCACTTCAAAATTCAGTCACTAAACAATTCGTCTGCTCTCTCCTTACACACATAATAGGGTTTAGAAGCAATCTAATATACCTATTCAAATCTGATAGCTAGATCTAGATCAACGATCAAGATCTGATACCCATACCTAATGGTATAACAATTAATGTTTACAATAGATCATGCATAGGATAAAATAATTAAATGCATAACTAACTTTGTAGAAGAATATTAAATGCATACATAATTCAGCCCAAAAAGCTTATACAAGTCAGCTAGATCAATTATCCTCAAAGTTTGTATCATTCTAGACATGTATACAAAAATTGTTCTACTCGGCACTTGACTTCTCTGTCGCTCGGCACTTAACATCTCTGTGTCCTACTCGGCTTGGCAATGTAACTCGGCCCGGCAATGTAACTAGGCAAACTAAAAACCGCTCAACAATGTTGCTCGGCATTGCATAGTTTTAACTCGGCCATAGTGATAGCCAACTAAAACTGCCTAAATGAATGACTAAGTGTTGGTCGCTAACCATCAACAAAACTTAGAGATTAACAACTTGAAGATAGTGTAGGTACTTCAAAGTACTAGATAGGAAAATGAGTGAATGAAGATCTTGTTTATATGCCTCACATCACATTTGATTAATGGTGGGGATTAAATTGCAAGATCAATGGTTTAAAAAAAAAGATAAGAGAAGATGAGACCTATAATACACATGGATTGATGAAGTGGAAGGATAAGCTAAAGGTGTTAATAGATAGAGGAAATAAATAAATTATAAATTTTATTCATTTGAGGGGGGGGAACTAAATAAATATTTGAAATAAGTTAATTTAGAGGGGGGTGTTATATAGATGAATAATTTGTAAAATTATATTTTAGAGGGTGAAAAATCAGCTAATTAAATAATAAAATTATTCAATTAATATTGAAGAAAAAATTAAAAATTAATTAAATAGTTAAAAATAATATTTAATTGATAATCAGAGGAAAGGAATAATGAATTGATTAAATAATTAAATAAATTAACTAATTAATAAAATGTTAACTTAATAATTAATATTTATTTAATTATTAGAGGAAAAGTTAGCTTAATTAAATTATTAAAATTATTTAATAATAAAAGCTAGGAGAATGATGCTAGGATGACATGATGAAAATGCATAGTTATTTTTAGATGTCTGCAAGAAATTACAACAAAACATGATATCGTATAATAATGAACAAATGAAATATTGACATGCGTATATTAAAATTTTGATTAGATGAGCTTTTTTTGTATTTAGATGTGCTTTAGATATTAAATACATATAGTAGCTACTATATGTGTACATTTGTTGGCACCAAGTGCAAACACTCATCTTAAGACTTGATCAACATATCTCAATGATTAAAGCCCTTTGTTAGATCTTACTTTTTAATTTAGCCTTTGATTCCCAATAGGACTATGAAATAAAATAAATAGTTTTTTATCATAAATATGGAAGTCCTAATAAATATAAAAATATATTTAAATATTTTTTGCTATGAATTTGATGAAGTTATCAATTGTGAAGCCCTAAGTCATAAATAATGAAGAGTTTGAAATATGAATAATTATGACTTTTTATTATAAGAAATGAATTAATAATACAATTACAAGATTCAACTCGAGACACAAACTATAACCTAAATATAAACATGAAGAGTATTGATTTTCATTATTAAACCATGATATGTGGAATTGGAATAAAATGAGAAAACTTTATCAAGGACTTGAAACTTGAGGTGAAGACAAAGGTAAATAAAAAACCTTGTAAGGGTGAAAGCTATCCTAATTTTACTTATATCATGTGTACTTTAAATGGTTGCATTTTGTTTATATTTCTCAAATATTAACCTTTGATTTGTATTTAAATTTGTCATATACAATGTTTCTAACTGTCATACGTTTAAACCAATGTGTAGTTTACAGAAAGAAAACATCTCAGGGAATATTGTCAATAGAGCTTGACCTCTTGAGTTTCCATTGCAACATTCATCTAGGTATTTTAACTTAACAATCATTGTTTCTCAGCACAGTCATCTAGTTACACATAATAATACTTGTGTCTTTCCATTTTGTAAAGTTTACATAAAATAATGTAGCTTAAAGGACTTTAATTTTTACTTTAAAATGATCCTTAAGCATGGTGGATGAGGAGGGATTCGATGTTGTAGAAACATTGACAATGATCAGTTAATTCACTATCTTCACTTTAGTTTTGTAACTATTAGGAATCGATACCAATTTTTGCAATTTGCAAAATTGACTTTTCTTAAACCAATATTTATACCTTATTAAGAATAGAGGTTTAGATGAAATATAGATTAACTAATAGACTATTTTGAATTTTGACTTGTGACTATTTGGGTTGGATACCACTATGAAATTTTACATGGAATAGTTTGGTTAAAGAAAAAAAATATTTTTTGAGTTTTCCTTTTGAACAAAATTTAAGGTCTTAGATACAATGATCTAGATTAAATTGGGGTTACTAATTAGAAAAGAATTTGACTACTAGATTTTAAATAAACACCTTCTTTGATTATCCAAATACATCTGCTATGTTACAAATATAATAATATATGAGCATTGTCCCAAATTTAGCCCTCCAAATGAAGTGTAAAGAATAGTGAGTAGACAAAAAACTATCTAAGAAAAATGTTCCAACTAAATCATCTTTATCAATAAATTACAATAAGGTACTAACATTATTCTCAACATCAAATTTGGTCATGACCATAAGATTTTTTCAAAGACACTTAAACATGAATTTTGACTATAATGTCGAAACAAATTTAGATTATGAGCTTGGACCTAAATTCCAAGAGAGCAAATAGATATACATGAAAATGTATACAGATAGAATAAATTTGACACAAAAATTAATTTATATATTAAGTTATTATTAAAAATGTATCCTATGTATGTATTGTTTAGACTTAATTACTGTATAGGATCTAAATTTGATTGAAATTTGGTAGCTTGTGAAAGTTGATACTCTATTTACTCGGATAAGATCTTTTATAATTAGAAGACTTTAACTAGCCAACAAGAGCACCATATTCAAGGACTTGTTGAATAAAGACTTGAATAATGTGGAGTTTTCAATAAGCTAACGAGGATGAGTCCAAGAAGTGAAGGTTTTCCAATACAGCCCACCTCCACGTCTTTGGAGATTTAAGAAAGCTTATGTTGATGAGCTTTTGACCACCAATAAGTGAAGATTTTCCCATTACAAAGGAAAGAATAATTTAGACTCCTTGCATTGAAATTATACACATGGAGATTAAATCACAAGACAAATTACATTAAGGAACCATTAATAAATATTGATGAGGAGTCATTAAGGATCATTGATTAAGAAGATTGTAGTTAAAATGAGATTGATTTAAGTATTATCACTTGAAATTGAATTTGGGGTCTTTTTAAATTTGGGGTCTTTTTAAATTTGTTATTTGCTTGAATTATTTTTTTTAATAACCTTGATAAGAAAAAGTATTGAATTATTTTTTTTAATAACCTTGATAAGAAAAAGTATTAATTTATTTCTAGATAGGAATCTATTTAAGTGCAATATGTTGGGAATATTAAAGAATAGAAATCAATTTTATAATTCAAATTTTTGACAACATTTCTATTAATAGAGAGTTGTGTATTTTCAATTAACTTTTTTAACATATATTATATTATTCTAATTTTATATCTCTAATTCAATAAAGAATTTAAATTGAATGTATTTCTTTAACTATGATGAATTGTATGTTAAATCTATGCCTAGAATGATAGTCATACTTACATTTCTTCATAGTTAATTTGTCTCTTTGAATATTTTTCTTTCTTTATGTTCTTAACCATGTGAATATTACTGAAGCAAAATTATTTTTATTAGATTTATTTGATTTTGAATTCAAGACTTATTTCTAATTTTCTCCTTCTTAATTGCTTGCATTTTTTTAAAATATTATCTTTTGCCTTCTTTATAAAAATCTATAGAATTAGGATTAGATTAAAATTTAAATTAGTATTTATTAGTATTTTCTAAACCTGAGTGTTGTTTATTGAAAGTTGAATTCATTTTATGGCAAGTATTTACCATTTGTAATTTACACATGGATATGAAAAATTAGTACAATGGAGTCAATGTTTGATCAAATGAAGTAAAGTAGTAAAAGATAGTCTTTGATAAATGCTTAATTGCAATAGAGTTACCTTACATTTATATTATTTTAACCATATTGTCTTAATTTGAAAACCTAAACCATCAACCCCCTAGGGTGCCTAATTATGCCAACACCTAGGAGGAGAGGACCCAGTAGTTGTGCACCCTAACTTCACACTTCTCAAAATCCTATGTGAGAATTTCAAATCACCCTCAATTTTTTACAGCGGCTTACTTGGAAAGTCACCTTCTTATAACTAAGGTTTCATGGCCACATCATTAAATATAATGTCACATCATCAAATATGATGCCACATCAACATGTTTTTTTTCCAGTGAGTTAGGCCTCATTTGCAACATGGGTGCAAAAATTTTGAATTTCCACTGAGTTCAGGAAGGTGTTGTTGACCCAGATGTTGGGGACACACATGGGGGATTCGATCAGGATAGAGGAAGTCCTCCATGTGCTGAGAATATTTTGGGTCAGAGCCCTATAGAATCCTCGTGCCCCCGGTCTTCCCTTTTTGGCATTAAATTGAGTAGTAAATCTTGTTTCCCTCAGGTATGAAAAATTTATGATCCTTCCCAAGGAAATTATTCAATTATTGTACCTGACCTAGTCATTCATCACAATATTTCCCCCATGCCTCATGTGATGATCAGAAAATTTATGGGGCCCCGACTCAATATTGATGTAGTGCAGACTTTTTCCAAGAGAAAGTGGGTCCTACAGTGACAGGTAGAAATCATGGTCATGTCGAAGGGATTTCTCTCCTTTTCCTTTTCTTTCCAGGAAGATATGTTGAAGGTTTTATGTATAGGTCCTTGTATCGTTGGTAAGTCGGCCTTGGCCCTCTAGAAATGTTCACCCAAGTTGGATTTTATTTAATCCTTCTTTGTTTTGGCCTCTGTTTGGGTGAGGCTCCTGGGTCTTCCCCTAGAATTCTGGTTTGAAGATGTCTTTAGTGGTCTTGCTAGCTATTTTGGAGAACTACTATCTATATATCCTATGACGATGGCAAGGAGGAGGTTCACATATGCTATAATCTATGTGGGAGTTTTCAAAGATGCGGATATGCCCCCCATTGTGGAAATAAACTCTAAGTAGGGAAGATAGATTCAGTAGCTAGAATATGAAAGTGTCCCTTTCACCTTATTACTTTGTAAGAAGGTTGGCCATCTTGCCAAAACATTCCCTAAGGAGGCTGACAGGGAGAAAGATAAAAAAACAAAAATATATAATTTGGAAGGTTAGAGACATAGAAAAGATAGACACTAATATTGTGGATAAAAATATTAAGAAGGATAATGCTCTGATTTCTCAGGAGAATAATAAAAATGAGTCTATTGATTGACCTCAAAACCAAACAGAAGATAGCAATAATGAACCCCAAAAAGTGGAAGGATAGTAGGAAATTAATACTACTCGAGTTAGTGAACAGAATGTGGAAGGACAATAGGATGTGGTTATCCCAGATAGTGAAAAGAATGACCAAGATTGAGAGCAGAGGGAGATCCACTCATATGAGGAGGCATATTCTAAATCTTTTAATAAGGTTCCTAATAATGATTATGCTTTCAATGATGCTCAGCCATGCCATACTTTGGGATTTAACCAGATGTCTTTGTCCCTTGAGTCTGTAGATTTTATCAAGAGCTTTGTCCCATCCTCTGCTAAGGCTAACCCTAAATGGGATGATGATTATGGAAAGAATTTTCTATCTAAGATATATATGAATGACTCCAACTTGGAGAATGGGGTACCTCCCACTGAGGTTGTGGAAAAGAGAAAGGGGGAAAAATGATCTAAATCTACCCCCAGATTACCCTAGTTAAAAAAAGAAACAGGAGTAAAGCTAATGTTGGTGCTAAATCTACTACTTCGAGAAAAAAAACTACTACTCAGATTAGAGATCAGGAAGAAAATAAGAATATTGTGGATGGTACTCAGTTGGATATCCATGAGGTATGTTCTCTTAAATGAAAATAAAAATTATCTCTTCAAACATATGTGGTCTAAATAGACCACACAATCAAGATGTGTTGGCAAGTAATCAATTTTGTGCAAATATGACTTAATTTTTGGTTCTCATTTATGGAAACACATCTGGGTTTCAGACCGATTTCAGAATAGATAAGTTTTGGTGATTCAGAAATTGACTAAGTGTAGAAACAGAGATACAGAAGTGTTTTGGGTGTCAAAGATTGAGATCAATGATTTAGGGAAAGCGGGCTTAGAGGAAGATAGTATGGGGTATGTATGACCTCCACCTAAGATCAATTTTTTTTTGGTTGAATCTACAGAGAGTTAGATAGAATTGAAGATAGACATACTATAGCAGAATAGAGAAACATAGCAGTTTGACAGTAAAAAAGATTGAGGGAGTATGGCTTGGACTCCAGGCAATCGAAGTTGTATTTTGGTTTTTGATAACCTCCACATTGAATATGAAAGATCTTCAACTATGCATTTAGTGTTTACTATATTAAATGTATTTTGTATCGAAGGCCGACTTAGTAATATTTGTAATATTCATACTGTGAGACGACTTTGTAAAGTTGTGAGGTATATATGTAAGCTCTTTTTGATAAAGATTGTGTGAACAAATATATGGATGTATGGCTGGATATGTTGGACATTTGTTGAGTGAATATCAGAGCAAAGAATGGAAGATATCATTGAAGAACTATAAAGGAACTATCTAAGCACCAAAGTTTCTTTTTTATTCATGACTGAGAATGCTTTGTAACCTAAATTATATTGTAAGAGCTGTAAGCTCACTTGGCCCCTAACAGGGTGTTTTGAACCTTTAACAGGGTTGTTATTCCTCTAACAAGGAAATATACTATGTAATATTCAGCTCCTAACATGGCTAGGTCTCCTTATAGGGACATTATACTTTAGTGCATGCTTGTGGGTACCATCCCCATTAGGGTTTTCCCTTGGCCATGGTTTCATCGAAAAAAATATGGTGTTATGAGTACTGTGTCATTTACTTATGTTCTTTACTCTACTACAAATGTATCATTAATAATTAATTGGTTGAATAATTTATCAAAGTTCCATTATACTGATTCACCCACCCTCCCCCCCCTCTCAGTACAATCCAATCCTAACAATTGGTATCAGATCTTTTGGCCCTTGGAGAGAAAGTCTAATGACTTGAGGGAGATCAGAATGGATTTGGACAGTTTACAAGAAAACTTTGATGCTGCACTTGAATACCTTGATAAAGAAAAAGTAGAGAATGGAGAATTAAGATTCAACATGCAAAGAGCTAAGAAATTCATAAAGAAACTCAAAGATAAACTTGAGCTTTCTAGAAATCAAAGACAAGATCTTATGGTTCAGATAAAAGAGGATTCAGATGAAGACAGTTTAAATAAGGTAAAGAAACTAAAAGAAGAGAATAAAACTTTGAAATTTGAAAATGAGACTATGGCTAAAGAAATACAGATATAGAAGGATGCAAAAAAGAAAGTTCAAGAAGCTTTAAACAGTGCATTAGATCAAATGAAGAATGAGGCTGACAACTACAAGAACAAGTATCTAGAAATGGAGAAATACAATCAGATTATAAAAGGTGAACTTGTTGAAGCAGAGAATCACATTGAGAAACTTCACACCAATAGTGATTTTATTGATGAACAAAGAGAAAAATAGAAACATGAAGGTGATATGACTAGTATTGGCTTCAATGAAGCTGAATGTTCAAAGAATCAGGAAGAGAAATCAAATGAGAAGATCGATGTCGAGAAACCTTCTATTGAAGAACCAAAAGAATAGATCAGACCCTTCAAAGGTAGATTCTTTGGCTGCAATAGATTATGACACATGAAGAGAGACTACAGAGGTAATGACCCTTTTATAAATTTTCCTAGTTATTGTTTTAACTATAATGGATATGGGCACAAGAAAGCAGAATGCAGAAAACCTAATCAATCAAGATATAGACAAGACAATAGAAGAGAAACTACAATGAAACCTACACGCTACAAATGTAATAACATTGGACACATTGAAAAATACTGAAAGTTGCAAGTCAATCAGGAAAGAAGACCACCTATATGTTACAAATGCAATAATCCAGGACATATAGAAAAATTTTACAGGTGCAATGGATCAAACAATAGAAGAGTGTCACCTCCTATGAATTCATAGAAGAATGGAAATGATATTGGTAAGAGTGTTGTAGATGTAAAGAGTTATTTTGAAATTTTTTTCAAGAAGGTAGAAGACAACAACAGTGGTAAGATATGGAAGATCAAAGAAACTAGTGAGACCTTAGTTCAGGGAGAGTCAGTAGAGGCTACTGGATCTTCGCCTAATGGTAGCAAGATAGAATTGACCTAATTGGATGATCATGTCCTTAGGGGGAGCATTGGATACAAAAAAATATTATATCCTGCCCCTTAAATCGTAAATTGAGTTCATGTGAGATTGGGTATAAGTTTGGCCGACATCATGAAGTATACATCTAAGAGCACAACATTAGCCGACAAACATATTTTCTTTGCGAGATCTAACAGCCGAGTAGACATTTTTAAGTGAAATTAAAATTCATAACCTAACTTGTATAAAGCACCAATTTATGACTTATCTCTTTACCATTAGACAAAGAGAGAGCTAAGGAAATCAGAGAGCAAAGAAGTTCAGATTATTCTACATTGGTTATGCATGATCGATCAAAGGATAAACTCAGAATTCAATGACAGAAAGGTATTTCACATCATCTAATCCATGGATGCACCTATTATTTTTGATGTTACAGATAGACCTAGGTATAATTTTAAGAAAAAGTCATTTAAATCATACGAAGAGGATCCAGAGGGAGCATTTTCCCAAACCCTGTATGGCGTGTTACACGTTGAAGATATTAGGGATTACATACATTGTAAGTATGACATACTAGGAATTGATGACATATCAACTAAGATGGAGTATATTACTGACAATGGAGTCATGAGAGAAGATTACAAACATATCAATCAACTGAGCATAATGAAAATACTGGATTTATGCAAATTCAATGAAGATGAATGGTTCAAAATACTGTTAAGTAGGGTTCATGATCAGTTTATCTGGATTGGTGATCAACTGGTGAATATTTGTAGTGACATAATTCATGATATCACTAGATTAGACAACATCAAAGTCATTCCTATTATGGAGAAGCATGTGAAGAAAGAATTTGAAACCCTAACTCATTCAAAATGGGACAGACAGACAATGACAGTAAATGACATCTTTCAGCAAGATGTAAGATTGATTGCAATGATACTTGGGTACAAGTTCTACTATAGTAGCAAACCTAATTCAGTATCTGGTGGAGTCATCATGATGGCATGGAGAATGGTTAAATAAAATGTAAAGTATAATCTATGTGAAGTTCTGGAACAACAATTCCTTGAGAATGTAAAGCTTGTAAAGAAGGACAAATCAAAAACCTTCAAATTTGGTTCATTATTGATGCATATGTTCATTCATATTGAGCACAAGTTTCCTGGTTTACATCCTAGTGGTTGGAAGTATGGAGTACCCACTAAAATATTGATTTCACAGAGCTAAAAAAGACAGAATGCTACTTGGGTTGATGGTGAATTATTTGGTATGATCAAGATTTTACAGAGACAGATGAAGACAAGGTACATAATACATGAAGACATTGTAGAGAAATACAAATATAGAATTTGTTTCATGGTTGAAACTAATTATGTGTTCTTTGAAGCAATCATATCCAAGAAGAAATGGTGTTACCCCATGGGTTATGAAGTGAGTTCTAAAGTACTCATCATGCAAGTAGAACATGTCCTTGCATCAGAGATTGAGACAACATAGGAAAGATGGGGAACTTATGAAGAAAAATCATAAAAAGTGAGAGAAGAATAGACTAGAGGTCTGAGGAAGAGAAAGATAGAAAATCTTGTACATGATTGTGGAGTTAAAGAATGACTGATAGAAGAAGAACTTAAAGAAGTCAAGAAGAAGATGACAGAGAGATCACTTGGACTAGCAAGTGGAAGTACTTCAGCCCCTCCCACTCCAGAGTTAATCATGGTAGACATTCCACCTCCTCCTCAACAGGTAACAACACAAAATGAAAATATCACTTCTATAGTAACAAGATCAAGCATGCAAACATCACCTAAAGAGCAGAGCAAAGTAGGAGAAGAGAAGAAAATAGAAAAACACAATTAGAAATCTGACATGAAGATGCTAGAGAAAAGAGCATTAGAGCAAGGCAAATTGGTTACAATTGATAGATATTATAATAGGTATGAAGAGGCATACAAACTTAAAATTGAAGATATTGTGATAGAGCATCTACTTACTTTTAAGAAGACACTATTAGAGATTGAAGGAAGCATACCCATAGACCTTTATGGGAGATTTGAAATAAGAAAACATGTAGCACAAATTGAAGATGATACAATTAGAAACCAAGAAATAGATAACATGCTACCTGTGATATGAGTCCAAGAAAGGGACAGAATTTACAAGGAACTAAAACCTCTTCTAAGGAAAAAGGTGAGATTATCTAAAATCATGGCTAGGAAATATGATGAAGTCACTGAGGAAACTTAGAAGGCATTAGAGAAGATTCTGATGAGTTCTACTTCTAGCAAGCCCTCACCTCCTAAGACCACATAACCCACACAATTGGGAATGGGTGAGATATCTAAGGCGACAGAGACATCTACTAAGAAGAGAAAAGTATATCCTCCACCAGATTTCTATGTTTTTAGTGTAGCAGTAACTCTTGACACATCTCAAGATGAGAAGGACCCCTTTTTAGGGAATATGGATACTCCTGTGGCAGATGAGGCTGAACAAAAAATGGAAGAAGAACAGAAGAAGGAAGAAGATAAAAAGGAAGAAGAAAACAAGACAGATCAGAAAAAGGATGAAAATAAAGAGGTAAATACATCATCCATTTCATTGTTGGCAAGTAGTGATATAAATGTTGACAACATGGATGAAGTAGAGCTAGTAAAATTGGCATTTACTGCCTTAAACAATGCAAAGGAGAGATCAAAACAGAAAGGAGGCAAGAAGGAAAAATTCATCACAAGAGCAATTGATACTGTAAAAAAATTGTCTCCAACACCTATTGTTTTCCAGGATAAATATGACATTGAGAATCTAAGAATCACACTTGATGAATTTGATGGACACTATGAGAACCTACTGAAGATAGCAGAAAAAAAGGAAGAGAACACTTGCTCTGAGAAGAAGCTAAAAACAGTCTACAAATCTATTACATGGGATTTAGGCATTGTAAAGACTTTCTTTACAAATGCAAGAAGCTGCATTGGGCATGGGATAAAGAATTTCAGTTATTGCGTGAATCCTATAAGGCATATTCAGAATGTAGAAGACATTATTGCCAAAGAGAGGGTAACTCTTAATAGTATGATGGATGGTTGTGAAACATCTTCACAATCCACAACAGAGCTAGACAAAGAGGTCACAAGGATTTTGGCTAAAATCAGTGTACTAAATAATGAGAAAGGGAGACTATCGATAAGGTTCAATTTGCTGAAAATTTTTATCACTCCTAAGTTATCAATCCTTGAGGTTCATCTCTCAGACTTGGAGAAAGTGAAAGATTCACTGGATAAATATTTTCCCAAAGACTTGAAAGAAGCTGAGACCACATCATTTTCACTAAATGGCTTAAATCACATTAGCCAAATTTTGTTCAAGACATGGACTACAAAAGTGAAGATCTTGGAAGATTCCTTTCAGGATATCTTAAAACTGGTGAGCAAGAATTAAAACTTTTTGTTATATATGCACCTTTTTCATTTTTTTCAAAGGGGGAGAAGAGAATTATATATATATATATATATATATATAGAGAGAGAGAGAGAGAGAGAGAGAAGAAAAGAAAGATTATTGAAAATATAGATTAGTTGGAACACTTATTCATTTTTTTTGACAAGTGTTGCCATCAATACCAAAGAGAGAGATTGTTGGAAATTAATCAATTTTTTGTAAATATGATTTAATTTTTGGTTTTCATTTATGGCAAAACATCTGGGTTTCAGACCGATTCCAGAATAGATAAGTTTTGTTGATTCAGAAATTGACTAAGTGTAGAAACATAGATACAGATGTGTTTTGGGTGTCGAAGATCAAGATCGATGATTTAGGGCAAGAGAACTTAGAGGAAGATAATATGGGGTATGTATGACCTCCACCTAAGATCAATTTTTTGTTGGTTGAGTCTACGGTGAGTTAGACAGAATTGAAGATAGACAGACTGCAATAGAACAGAGAAACATAGCAGTTTGACAGTAGCGAAGATTGAGGGATTATGGCTTGGACTCCACACAATCAAAGTTGTATTTTGGTATTTTATAATCTCCACATTAACTATGAAAGAGTGCTAAATATGCATTTAGTTTTTACTATATTAAATGTATTTTGTATTGAAGGTCGACTTAGTAATATTTGTAATATTCATACTATGAGCCGACTTTGTAAAGTTGTGAGGTATATATGTAAGATATTTTTGATAAAGATTGTATATTTTTTATAAAGATATTGTTTTGTTCATAACTAAGAACAATTTGTAACCTAAATTATATTGTAAGAGTTGTAAGCTTAGTTGGCCCCTAACAGGGTGTTGTGAACCTTTAACAGGGTTGTTATTCCTCTAACAAGGAAATTTACTATGTAATATTCAGTTCCTAACAGGGCTAGGTCTCCTTACAGGGACATTATACTTTAGTGCATGCTTGTGGGCACCATCCCCATAGGGGTTTTCCCTTGGCCAAGTTTTCCTTGAAAAAAATATGGTGTTATGAGTACTGTCTCATTTACTTATGTTATTTACTTTACTACAAATGTATGATTAATAATTAATTGGTTGAAGAATTTATCAAGGTGCTAGTATACTCATTCACCCCCCCTCTTAGTATAATCCAATGCTAACAAGATGTTCTTAGGAAATCAATTAGGGATCATAAGCCCAATATTTTTTTGATCCAAGAAACTAAAATGTCTAAGGAAAAAGTTGATAAAATAAAATAAAAATTAAAAATTGTGGTGTTCTGGGAGGCATTTTTGATGGTCCTTCTGGAGGTATTGCTTTATTTTGGAACCTAAATCATATCCAGGGAGTTATTTTTCTTCTTGAAGATAACATGGATTTTGTCAAATTTTAGCATATAGAAGATGCTACCTCTTGGCTCCGAACTAACATTTACACCCCAAACAATAAAAAAGGAAGAAATAAGCTTTGGATGAAACTTGGAAAGGTTAGGTCTCAATTTAGCAAGGAAGAATAGATTATAATGGGATATTTAAACACCCCTCTTAAGGAGAGTTAAAAAAAATGGTTGTATGCCATCCTAGCTTGATAGTAGGCTAGATTTGATGAATTTTATCAATAAAAATGTTCTCCATGACTTGGATATCAAGGGTGCTAACTATACTTGGACCAACAGAAGGGTTGGTGCAAAACTTATTCAAATTCATCTTGATAGGCCTCTCATATCTAATGATTAGTATACTTATTATTGATTCTCTCTAGCAGCCCTTTCTTGTATTAGTTTAGACAATTTTCTCATCTCCTTTGTGGCAGATCTCATTTTGGGAAGAATAAATTTTCCTTTCATATTTTAGAGAATGTGGCCGGCTCATCCCAACCTTGAGGGGGTCATTAAGGATTGGTGGAATATTTATGTGGATGGTTCATCGATGTAGAGAGTTTCTAATGTTGGAAATATGGATGGAGTAACTGAGAGGGGAGGGGTGAATCAGTTACCACAAAAATTATATCCACAATTCCCTTAGATGTCTTCAATATATATTACTGTTACTCGGTAAATTAACCTTTCATTGTTCATTAAACATGTATAAAACAAATAACATGAACACAAGTGACACAAGTAACACCAGATATAACGTGGAAA
>MU226606.1:8859878-8893816 GCA_018584345.1 Thuja plicata
TCTGAACTCGGTAGACTCTGTCTAATGACTGATATGACATTCTGAACTCGGTAGACTCTGTCTAATGACTGATATGACATTTGTGTAACATCAAGGACAATACATAATTAAACAATTGTTTCCAACAGCTAAAAAAACTAAGGCATGTCAAAGATATGGTTAAAAGTGGAACAAGGGGGTATTTGGAGATATTTTTGCTTTGAAAACCACTATTCAATCTTATTTGAAGCGTATCCAGGAGAAAATTCAAGATGAGGGGTATGTTGAAGAGTATGTTAACTCAGAAGAGAATGAGATATTAATTAAATATCATGATATTATATCTAAAGAAGAAGATTACTGCAGATAGAGATCTTGTTCTCTATGGTTGATTGGCGAGGACAAGAATACAATATTCATTCACATGAGTTATTCAAAGCATAGAGCTACCAATAGAATCTCTAGGATGACTATTAAATGGAACGTCTCTGACAAGGATGAGGGTATCGGGTAGGAAGTTAGGTGATTCTTCATCTCTCTTCTCTCTGCTGGTAACAACTTGAATTCTCAGGATCAAAATATGCTCATAGATGATATCCCTTCTCTTATCATGTGTGATCAAAATAAATCCTCTTTGTTATCCCTTCACTAGACAAAGTTAAAAAGGTTGTCTTTTCCTTTGAAGGTGATGAATCCCCAGGCCCAGATGGCTTCCCCGTGTTCTTTTTCTAATAATTTTGGCACATTTATCATTCTAATGTGGTCAACGGGGCTCAAGAATTTTTTGGCTCCAAAAAATTCTCAAGGAGCTTAATTCAAATTTTCTCATCCTTATCCCTAAGGTGATGAGAGCAGACTATATGGATTTTTCAGACCTATCAGTCTGTGTAATTCTTTTTATAAGATTGTATCCAAGGTTCTTACTTTGAGGATTCTTACCCTTCTTTTGCAGTTCATCTCTCCTCAATAGAATGGTTTTCTTCCTAGTAGACAGATTCTTGGCTCTATCATTCGTGTGCATGAGAACATTCATTCTCTGGAAGTTTTGAAGAAGAAAGGTTTTTTATGAAACTTGTTCTCCAAGGCTTATGATAGTGTGGATTGGTTTTTTCTTCAGAAGCTTCTCAAGGCTCTTGGTTTTGATGATAAATTTATTCAGTTAATTTTTCAGTTGATCTCTACCCCTTCTCTTTCAATTTTGGTAAATGGTTTTCCAACCCCTTTCTTTAGACTATCTAGAGGTATCAGACAAGGTGAACCTATATTCCTAATTATTTTTAATATAATAGTTGAATGTATTGGAAGATACATTAGCAATTTGGTCTCTCGGAATCAGATTAGAGGGCTCATCCCTTATTCTGCTAATCTAGTTTGTTCTCATCGTCAATTTGTTTATGATACCATATTTATGAGGTCTTCAATTAATAAGGAGGCCATAACTCCTAAATTCACTTTGAATTGTTACGATAATTCTTCGGCCCAATTTATTAATTGGGATAAAATATCTCTTATTTATTAACACCCCAAAGGATAGACAATGTCGTATTGCTAATATTCTAGGTTTTCAAATAAAATAGTTCCCTTATATTTACTTGGGGCTCCCCCTTTGTACAAAACCTTCTGAATCCTTCTGGAATAGTCTAGTGGATAGGTTCCACATAAATCTTGTTGGATGGGAAGGCACAATGTTAAGTCAAGCCGGAAAAGCTCAACACTTGAAGTCTTCCCTCCAAAGCCTCCATGTCTATGCTCTAAGCTTATTCATAATTCCTGTGAAATATGTTGAAGCCATCGAAAAGATTCAAAATTACTTCTTGTGGTCAGAAGTGGAAGAAATAAAATACATTTCATTAATTTATTAGGAGAAGGTTTGTAGATCTAAATGCTTGGGTGGCCTGGGCCTGAGAAGTACTAAATCCCTCAATCAAGTCCTCCTTTCTAAACAAATCCAAAGGTTATATAGTGGAACAGAGGAATGAAATAGTATCTAGAGAAACAAATATTTGACCCCCCACCCCCCTTTGGATGTCTTCCTTTCTTCCTATGAATGTTTGACAGGATCTATGATTTGGAATAGCATCCTCCAGGAAAAGAAGACAACTAGTATTGGGAAGACATGGTCTATTAGAAATGAAAGAAATATCATGTTTTGGGATGATATTTGGCTTTCTCATTCTAACCTTTGTTACTCTAAAGCTTTCTCACCTTTTATGTAGTCTTCTAATGATAGATTTTGCATCATGGTTGAAGACTACTAGAATAAAAATAAGTAGGTGAATCTTAATGTGATCAGTCCTCATCTTAAACCTTAAATGATTATTCTTTATTTGGTAGTGCTTTTCCCAGACTCTTCTAATAGATTCATCTAGTTTGGATCCTTTTTGGGGAACTATTTTATGGCCTCTACTATCCTTCTAATGTATTGATCCCCAGAGTTCAAGTCCCAAGCTTGGATTCAGGGTCTCACTCCGAAGGTGAACATTTTCTTTTGGATTCTCTTGTAGGATAAAATTCTTACTACTGATAATTTGTGTCACAGGGGTCTCCATCTTTCGAATGGGTTTTTTCTATACCTCAATGATGAAGAGACAAGTAACCGTACTTCTATCCATTGTGCCTTTTCTTCCAAAACTTCATCTCAAATTTTGCAAAAGATGAACTTTCTTTGGATATTTCCTTTATCTATTCAGGAGTGCTTCAGTGGTTGGACCTATTTTTCTTCTAACAAAGCTATTAAGAAATTATGGTCTTTCATTTTTCCTCATGTCTTATGGGGAATTTAGATGGAAAGAAATAATAGAATCTTTAGAGACACTAAAGCCCCTCCTAATGTGGTGAGTGGTAAAATTGAGAGAGCTATAGTGGAAAATCTTTTGGTTATAAGATCCTGACACCCCCTTGCAATGATGAAGAAAACAACATCTTTAAATCTTGGAACCTTCCTATTTTTTTGTCCACTACTTTGAAGTCAATTTGTAGAGATGGTTATAGATGGACCTACTCGCCTTCTGGATAGGTTAAATTTAACTTTGATGGGGTAGCTAAGGGTAACCCTGGGTCATCTGGGTGTGGGGGAGTGATAAGAATTGAATTTGGCTAGTGTGTTACAGTGTTGACACTCCCCTTGGGTTGTCAGACTAACCACTTAGTCAAGGTTATGGCGGCTCTTCAATCCCTTATGCTTGCTAAAAATGGGCTTCACTAAGGTCTAGCTTGAAGGAGACTCCAAAAACATAATTAGATGTCTTAAGGGTCTGTATCCCCCCTTGTGGACTATTAATAACATTATATCTAAGGCTTGGAAGATTATTAATTCTTTTGATAAGGGTTTTATCTTGCATGGGTTTAGGGAGGTTAATTCCATGGCAGACTGAACTGCCAATGTGGCAGTGAGATCGGACAAACAAGTGATCTAGAAGGGTGAGTTGGACCTCCCCTATGCCGCCAAGGCTATATTAATTCCTGACAAGATACATGGAGATTTGGGTTTACTAAAACCTGATTACGAGGCACCTTCTAATGACTTGATCAATAATGATAAGTAAAAGTAGTTGTTCGACTAACAACTTGGTTAATCATTACGATATGACTTTGCATACTTTTTGGGTGTTGTTATATCCTTTATTGGCTTGCATTTTTTAAAAGCTGCATTGTTTTTCAATCCTTCAGTCTTCCTATGGTTTCTCTATGAATTATATTTTTTGATTGTGCGAGATGTGCTATGGGCGGTAATAGAAAGAGGAAGGAGCCTTTATCCTGTGAGGATTGGAATCAAAAGCCCAAAGCTTGGGAGATCATGAATGCGAGAAAGTTGACTAATTTCATGGAACGTATGCATGGTCATAATCCTTCAATTACCAGAATGTTTAAGAAGGATTGGAAGGAGGGGAAGACAATTATTGGTGGCAGAAAGGTCAAAATTGATGTAGGGTTGATTACGAAAGTCACTCGCATGCCTATTGTGGGGAAGAAGTTCTACTGAGATCAAAAGCTTATTAATGCTGCTATTATGAAGTTTCCAAAAGCACACAAGGAAAGGGACAACCAGGTCAAAATTGATAAAACCTACTACTCCCCCAAGGCTATCAAGAGGATCTGGAGGCTTGTTCTCTTTTCTATCATGCAATATATTACGCTGGATGGGAGATAGTCTCATGTTTATGGATAGCATTTTGTTCTTTTGAACCACTTCTAGCACAATCAGGAGGTTTCTCTGCCCTATTTTCTTTTTTGTTCTCTGAACTCAAGTATTAAGAGGGCTAGGGTCAATCTTGATAGAAATCTGGCTCTTCATGAGGGGCTTGCGATTTTGATTATTGATCATTTTAAAGCTAATTCTATTGAGCAAGATATTTCTGAGAATTAGGCCTCGGATGATGATTCTCATGATTCTGATGAGTCCGAGGAGGATGGGGAGTTTGATACTGAGTTGGAGGAAGACACTGATTTAGATGTCTAGGAGAATTGTACTAGCAAGGGTAAGGTTAAAATGTAGGGCACCAGTTCTGGAAAGGTTAAGAAGGGGAAGACTTTGAAAGGAAGGAGTGAGAGAAAAATTGAGGAAGGAGATATGGGAAGAGGAAGGTGTTGATGGTAGTGAGGACATGAACACTGACCTTGAGGATAATGTGAGGTATTCTTGCAAGAAACCTAATATTTCAGTTTTGATGGTAAAAAAACCCTAAGAATTCTGGTAGGGACACCCATGTTCCTTCCCCTCCCCGTAGCCCGGTGCAATTGAATCCAGTGGACACTGTCATCCCTTTCCCATCCTCACCCAACACTAAGAATGTGTTGAAGAATTATGTGGATGAGGATATGGTTTTGAAGAAGGTGATTGGTGGTGATTCTATTCCCTAGCTAGAGTGATCTTGGTACTGATGTTTTTATGGGTGCATGGAGGGAGGAAGCTACCTTTTCTAGATTTGATAATTGTAGCAAGGACCCCAATATGAATGTCCTGCAGACTGCTAAGGAAGGGGCAATGGATTTTTACAAGATTGTTAACTGGATTTTCCACGAGGTGAAAGATATGAAGAAAAATCAGAGGGCCTTTACCACTAAACTGGATTTTTTGGAGGTTGTTTGTGCTAGTAAGCACAACTCCTTCCCTAAGGAGCCAAAGATCTCACCAAGGCTGTGAATTATGTTGATGTCATGACCGAACCCTACTCTTCAAATTTTAAGAAAGTGAATGATAGGCTTTATGTTATTGAGAAAAGAAACATTGGCCTGAAGGATACTCTTAAGAAGATCGGTGAGTAGAGCTTTAAGATCTTTAAGGCCTCTTCAGAACACCTTTGGATCCTCATTCCCAAGCTAGAGAACACCAATAGGGAGAAAGCCATTATTCAAGTTGTTGATGAAAAGGATAACAACCCTTTGGTTTTTCCTGATGGGCCTAGTAAAAGAACCTGTGCTAATATGAAGAAGATGGTGCAAAATGCTAACAAGGATATAGAGGAATTGAACAAAGTTGTTGATACCATGTGTCATCTTGAGCTGGAAGCGGCTGAGCTTCTCAAGAATTTCAGTTAACACGGTCTCTACCGTTGGGTTTCTACTGATATTTTTTGTTCCTGTTTGTTGGCCCTGTCTTGGGTGTTGTCATTTTGCTGGCTTTGTTTTTGGTTGCCAGCTACTCTTTCCATGTTGTTTGGTCCTTCTCTGTTATGCTTTAATGTTCTATCTTTCCTCCCAATGGTGTAAATGGTTTTAGGTCCCTTCAAACCTATTTTCACATAATCAAAAACATGCTTTTTGCCAAGGTGTCCAAAACAACCCCCTAAAAAAGCGAGACCAATGGTTGTGCAAAAGAGACACCCATACTTGTGAAGTTGATGTGGCATCACATGATTGGTTGCTTTTTAGAATAAATAATACATTTCATTCAATTATGGGTAGTCATCATCAATAATAACAACTTTAAAGTCACAACTATTGGTACGACGTTGTGAAAACTATTAGACATTAAATCAACAATTATGGGTATTAAATTAACAATTGTGAGTATTAAATAAACAACTGTTATCACAACCATTAGAACGCATTCAGAGATAAGATCCTCTTCTCTAGTAATAAAAACTTTAGAAACATTTATCTCATTTAAAAAGGGTTTTTTAAAAATATATACCGCCTTAATTATTATGTTAGCATACAGTCAACATGACCAAAAATAAAATAAAAAAACATGACAAAAAAAATAAAAAATAAAATTGTAACAACTTTATGTCCACCTATAAAATTGTAACAACTTTATGTCCACCTAAATTGAAGTATCAACACGCTCATCATGACATGGCTATAAACACCAAAAAAACAAAAAAGACCAAACGCCATCCAACAAATAAACTACAAATAAAACCAAACACCTAAACATGTTAGAAACATTTTTTTTAACATAAGAACCTCAACTCGTAAAATTAAAAATATTTATGTATGATGCTTAGCTAATTACTTTTAAATTCTATTTTATATTATTTCCGCTAAATAATCTATATTGGGGTGACACTTGTGCAAGCATATCCTAGATTGGCTTGACCATCCTATAATAATACAAAGGCATATAAATGAGTTGTGGAGGAGCATATTCTTCCATTCTTGTGTGATGTGTCAAAACACAAAGTGTTTGATGTTTGCACGAAATTTTTTTACTCATAGTCAAAGTAGAAACATCCAATGGGAGCACTTCACAATTGTACTCATTATGTTTTTTACATCCATACATTTTACCATTAGGACAAACTTTAGTATTTGTTTAAACTAGCAATATGATTGGGTAGATTTTTTAAAAAAAATTATAATAATAAATATTTTAAAAGGATCAACTAATATTATATGAGATTTTTAGTCATATTATGTGTTTGTGTCTAGATTTAGGTAAGGATGAGGTCTAAGATATTTAGTGTTATAAAATATCTTTTATTATGAATTTATTTTGTAGGAATGACAATTGTCTTATTAACAAATTTCTTCTTTATATCATTAATGTGACCAACTCTTCAAAAGTTACCTAATTATTCCTAATACAAAAAGAATACAAAGAAAAGTAAAATGAGGTTAGCAATAAGCACCTAGACAAATAAGGGTTCTATAAAATAATAAAAAACAAAACAACAAGATAAGAAGATTCTAGGTAAGGTCAAATAACATTTTGTTCCTAGTTAGTTTAAGATTTCCATTGTTGAAATTCTAAATATATATAAAAACTAAAGGGTGTGGAAAATCCAGCCTATATGAATGTAATAAAAGATCACTAATAAAGACAAACTATAGAATATTCAATATAAAAATAAATTAAGTTATATTATATATTACCATATTTGTGTTCATGATACTAATTAAAGGATATTTAATCTTTTGTTTTAACTCTATAATTGGTTTGGTAGTTGAAGATTTATAATACCTAATTAATAGTCTAAAATATAGATTAATCAAATAGCATAGGATTTACCCTCAACAATAGTCACTCATTTTCCAACTTTGTTCCTAATACTAATTAAAAGAAATTTAGTCCATTTTATCCTATTAAAGAATATCTAACAATGTTTATTTTGGTAGTTAAAATTTTATAATACTCAATTATCACTCAAAATAATGATTAGCTCAATATATATAAAAATAAAATTTACGAACCCTCTCATTCTAAAACCATCTCTTTCAAATGTAGCCTATATTTAGAGTCTTGGTATATGGTAAAAGGCTTTACCTTTATATGGATCCTAGTTCATTGTAAAGACATTTATAATCTATTACACATTTTGAATTGTTACATATGAAGACATTTTGTCTCATATTATTACATACTTTCAATGTGGAAATGATATCATAAGTAATTTGGTTCACAACAAATAATAATAACGCTACCTCTTCGTTAAGAATTTGGGTGGAATGCAATTAGTATATATTAAAATCACTTTTATTTAGTCGAATATATAATAGATATATATTGTTTAGCAATTTGAATAATCAAACCATATCATTAGAAATAGATTTATATTTTTATTTTCATATTTTTTATTTTTAAATAATTAGTTAAGTTGTTCCTTCATATTTATGAAGTGTATAATTTAAATTTTGAAAAAATGGTAAAAGTTAGTCCTATTAACGAAAAAATAAGATTTTTTGGTCTGCAACTTGGCACTAGGTTTTGAGAAGGTCAATGTCACATAAGCCTATGTTTGGCTCACCAGGAGAGAGGACTAGTGTTTTGGTCATTTCCATTCCCTTTTTGCATTTATTTTAGTCCTTGGTCGGTGTTGTGTTTTTTATGTACCATGAATCACCCGGGGAGGTTCATTCGATGGGTGATTCTGTTGGTGACAAGGTTGATTAGGGAGGCAAATCCTTCAAAGACGCAGTGGTGGTTAATAGGAGGCTACCAAAGAATAAAGACTTCATGTTATGCTTAAGTAATACTAAGAGGGGGGTGAATCAGTATTACAACACTTCAAACTTAAACTTATCAATTTCCAACTTAACCAGATAATTATTGAAATGAAAAGAACATAAATACAAAACACGCAACTCATAACACCATGAATTTATTCTCGAGGAAACCCTGGCCAAGGGAAAAACCCAATGGGGATGGTACCCACAAATATGCACTAAAAGTATATTGTCCATGTTACCTGAGTTGAATATTACATTAGTACATTTCCATGTTAAACAAATACAAAACCCAGTTAAAGGTATACAGTGAGCTCATTGCTCGTACAATCATAAATATGTCTATGTTACAATGTTTATCAAAATGAACATAAAAAGGCAATTTGTTATGCTTAGGTAGTTCCAGTTGTAGCTTGCATCATCATCTGTCTGATTCTGACATCACAATGCATCCTTTTATCTGTTTGCATACATACCACCCTTTGCTTCTCAAAAGCTATATATATATATATATATATATATTATTACATATCCATTCAGCTTCAAAATAAATCTCAAAATGGAACCAACACTTATACAAAAAGTAATACAAATTCAGAGACCATACACTACCAAAATATAGGTAATACACAATCCAAATCCAATATAGCACGTTTGGATTCCATATTACACTCCCTCAATCATTGCAACCATTCAATTGCTTTGTCTCGATGAATCACTGTCTTTCAAACATCTGTATCTTTAATCTCTGAACTCCAAAATGCAAGTGACCTTAATTGAATGTCTATCATACCCCATTATAGCTTCCTCTAAGCTCGCATGTCTTCATTCAGCACATACAATGTTCGCTGCCCAAAACTGTACTCCTGTACCCTGCAAACTACTTTCTGGACTTAGTCATTTTGCAAGCCTTAACTCCAAAACTTTGTTCCACTCCAAGAAATCATTAATAACTGATGTTTTTCCATAAATGACAACCCTAATGTGTTCCTGAACACTCCTTAATCAGCCACTTTCCAACAATCTCCCCCTTTGGCACCGATTGCAACACTTAGTGAAAAATGACCAAGTGTCAATACCAAAAAAAGATATACATTGAACTTATTTATCTCCTTTACATATATACTATTTTCTATCTTTGCTCTGCACATTTTTCATATCTTCTCTTCTCCCCCTTTGACATTAATGACAAAGGTATAAAAAATGTAGAATACAACAAAATTGATACAACTGCTTACCAAAAAATCTAGACCATCTTAAGAACATATTGGAAAGAGGTTTCCAAGGTCTTTACTTCTTCTCTCCAAGTCTTTACCAATATCTGACTCACATGAATCAGTCCATTCAATGCAAAAGAAGGTGTCTCTACTACCTTTAACTCAGTACACATGTTCCCAATTAGAGTTGGCGTTGTATTGTCCATGTCTAAAAGGTGTATCTAACAAATTTATAACTTAGGAGTAATTAAACTCTTCAGCATACCAAATATTCTCATAACTCTCCCTTTCTCTATCTCTAGAACACTCAATTTGTCCAATAGTCTAGACACTTATTTGTCTAACTCCAGTACAGTGTGTGAGGAGGTCTCACAACTGTGCATCAACTTATCTAGAGTCAATATGTCCTTTGCTATGATGTCCTTAATGTTCTCAAGATGTCTGATAGGATTTACACATTAACTGTATAACTTCCTTCCATTTGTTACATAACTCTTTGCTTCAGTCATTGTTTTGCCCAGTATTCCAAAGTCCCATGCAATACACTTGCATACTTCTTCCAACTTCTTTGCTAAGTATCTTTGTTCTATTTTTTATTCTGCTATCTTCTCCAAGGACTCATAGTGACTGTCAAACTCATCTAATGCCTTGTTCAAGTTCTCTATAATAATAAATATTTTAAAAGGATCAACTAATATTATATGAGATTTTTAGTCATATTATGTGTTTGTGTCTAGATTTAGGTAAGTATGAGCTCTAAGATATTTAGTGTTATAAAATTTCTTTTATTATGAATTTATTTTGTAGGAATGACAATTGTCTTATTGACAAATTTCTTCTTTATATCATTAATGTGAACTCTTCAAAAGTTACCTAATTATTCCTACTACAAAAAGAATACAAAGAAAAGTAAAATGAGCTTAGCAATAAGTACCTAGACAAATAAGGGTTCTATAAAATAATAAAAACAAAACAACAAGATAAGAAAATTCTAAGTAAGGTCAAATAACATTTTATTTCCTAGTTAATTTAAGATTTTCCATTTTTGAAATTCTAAATATATATAAAAACTAAATTCGGCCTATATGAATGTAATAAAAGATCACTAATAAAGACAAACTATAGAATATTCAATATAAAAATAGATTAAGTTATATTATATTTTACCAGATTTTTGTTCATGATACTAATTAAAGGATATTTAATCTTTTGTTTTAACTCTATAATTGTTTTGGTAGTTGAAGATTTATAATACCTAATTAATAGTCTAAAATATAGATTAATCAAATAGCATAGGATTTACCCTCAATAATAGTCACTCATTTTCCAACTTTGTTCATAAAACTAATTAAAGAAATTCAGTCCTTCATTTTATCCTATTAAAGAATATCTAACAATGTTTATTTTGGTAGTTAAAATTTTATTATACTCAATTATCACTCAAAATAATGATTAGCTCAATATATATAAAAATAAAATTTACGAACCCTCTCAATCTAAAACCATCTCTTTCAAATGTAGCCTATATTTAGAGTCTTGGTATATGGTAAAAGGCTTCACCTTTATTTTGATCCTAGTTCATTGTAAAGACATTTATAATCTATTATGCATTTTGAATTGTTACATATGAAGACATTTTGTCTCATATTATTACATACTTTCAATGTGGAAATGATATCATAAGTAATTTGGTTCACAACAAATAATAATAACGCTACCTCTTCATTAAGAATTTGGGTGGAATGCAATTAGTATATATTAAAATCACTTTTATTTAGTCGAATATATAATAGATATATATTGTTTAGCAATTTGAATAATCAAAGCATATCATTAGAGATAGATTTATATTTTATTTTTCATATTTTTTATTTTTAAATAATTACTTAAGTTGTTCCTATATATTTATGAAGCGTATAATTTAAGTTTTAAAGAAATGGTAAAAGTTAGTCCTATTAACGAAAAAATAAGCTTTTTTGGTCTGCAACTTGGCCCTAGGTTTTGAGAAGGTCAATGTCACATGAGCCGGTGTTTGGCTCACCAGGAGAGAGGACTAGCGTCCTGGTAATTTCCATTCCCTTTTTGCATTTATTTTAGTCCTTGGTCGATGTGTTTTTTATGGACCATGAATCACCCGGGGAGGATCATTCGACGGGTGATTCTGTTGGTGACAAGGTTGATCAGGGAGGTAAATCCTTCAAAGATGTAGTGGTGGTTAATAGGAGGCTACCAAATAACAAATACTTCATGTTAGGATTGAGTAATACTGAGAGGGGGTTGAATCAATATTACAACACTTCAAACTTAAACTTATCAATTTCCAACTTAACCAGATAATTGTTCAAATGAAAAGAACATAAATACAAAACATACAACTCATAACACCATGAATTTATTCTCGAGGAAACCATGGCCAATGGAAAACCCCAGTAGGGATGGTACCCACAAATATGCACTAAAATTATATTGTCCATGTTAGGAGTTGAATATTACATTAGTACATTTCCATGTTAAACGAATACAAAACCCAGTTAAAGGTATACACTGAGCTCATTGCTCATACAATCATAAATATGTCTATGTTACAATGTTTATCAAAATGAACATAAAAAATCATTTGTTGTGCTTAGGTTGTTCCAATTGTAGATTGCATCATCATCTATCTGATTTTGACATCACAATGCATCCATTCATCTGTTCACATACATACCACCCTTCACTTCTCAAAAGCTATTCATATATATATATATCCATTCAGCTTCAAAATAAATCTCAAAATGGAACCAACACTTATACAAAAATTAATACAAATTTGGAGACCATACACTACCAAAATATAGGTAATACATAAAACAAATCCAATATAGCACGTTTGGATTCCACATTACACTCCCTCAATCATCGTGACCATTCAACTGCTTTGTCTCGATGTATCACTGTCTTTCAAACATATGTATCTTTAATCTTTGAACTCCAAAATGAAAGTGACCTTAAATAAATGTCTATCATACCCCAACATAGCTTCCTCTAAGCTCGCATGTCTTCATTCAACACATACAGTGTTCGCTGCCCAAAACTGTACTATACCCTGCAAACTACTTTATGGACTTAGTCATTTTGCAAGCCTTAACTCCAAAACTTTGTTCCACTCCAAGAAATCATTAATAACTGATGTTTTTCCATAAATGAAAACCCTAATGTGTTCCTAAACACTCCTTAATCAGCCACTTGCCAAAAATCTCTCCCTTTGGCACCGATGGCAACACTTAGTGAAAAATGACTAAGTGTCAATACCAAAAAAAGATATACATTACACTTATTTATATCCTTTACATATTTACTAATTTCTATCTTTTCTCTGCACATTTTTCATATCTTCTCTTCTCCCCCTTTGACATTAATGACAAAGGTATAAAAAATGTAGAATACAACAAAATTGATACAACTGCTTACCCAAAAATCTAGACCATCTTAAGAACATATTGGAAAGAGGTTTCCAAGATCTTTACTTCTTCTATCCAAGTCTTTACCAATATCTGACTCACATGAATCAGTCCATTCAGTGCAAAATAAGATGTCTCTAATACCTTTAACTCAGTACACATGTTCCAAATGAGAGTTGGCGTTGTATTCTCCATGTCTAAAAGGTGTATCTAAGAAATTTATAACTTAGGATTAATTAAACTCTTAAACATACCAAATATTCCCATAACTCTCCCTTTCTCTATCTCTAACACACTCAATTTGTCCAATAGTCTATACACTTATTTTTCTAACTGCAACATAGTGTGTGAGGAGGTCTCACAACTGTGCATCAACTTATCTAGAGTCAATATGTCCTTTTCTATGATGTCCTCAATGTTCTCAAGATGTATGATAAGATTTACACAATAAATATATAACTTCCTTCCATGTGTTACACAACTCTTTGCTTCAGTCATTGTTTTTCCCAATATTCCAAACTCCCATGCAATAGACTTGCATACTTCTTCCAACTTCTTTGCTAAGTATTTTTGTTCTATTTTTTATTCTGCTATCTTCTCCAAGGACTCATAGTGACTGTCAAAGTCATCTAATGCCTTGTTCAAGTTATCTATAGTGTCATTTCCTTGAAAAGTAATAGGTATATGTTGGATTTTGTAAAGGTGTCAACTTCTCTTTCCATTACCATTGACTTTTTCTCAACTTTCTTCTCAGATCTCTCTTTTTCCTTTGTGAATGCGATGTAGGATAGATTCATCAACTCATCCTCATCCATACTCTCAACGTTTGTGCTCAAATTTTTATCTCCACTTGCCAAAAATAAAGATGAACAAACAAATATATGAGTTTCTTGTTTTACTTCAACTTTATGTACTTTTTCCTCAGCTACCTTAGCTTCAATCTCTTTCTGTCCTACCTTCTCTGCCACTTTTAGATCAATTCTTCCTCCAATATCTAGAACATTGTCAATATTCCCTTCAAAAGGGTCATTAACATCCTATGAAGTGTCCAAAGACATAGGAACACCAGTAAAAAAGAAAACTAGTTTCTTCACAGTACTAACAAATTGGCTATCATTTGCAACTTCTGATGTATCAAGTTTTACTTCAGCTACCCTTGATGACTCACCTTTTAGAATATATTTAGGCTTAATAGCCTTGAGAAGTGAGGAATTCTTAGGCTCAATCCCCATAAGAACCTTTTCTACTACCTTTTGTGTTTCCTCAATCACTTCATCATATTTTCTCCCCATTATTTTTACCAGTCTTGTTTTAGTTCTCAATAGAGGTTTCATAGAATTTAATATCCTTTCCATATGTTTAATAGAAACAAAAGGTAGCATATCTTCAATGGATTTAGTTCTGATTTTTTCATCTTCAATGTGTATTAACTATTTTCTTATTTCTAATTTCTCATATAGATTCTCAAGTATATTGCCTTCAATTTCTAATAAGTTCTTAAAAATAAGTAAATTATTGATGGCCATGTCCTCAATCAAGAGTTGATCAGGTGTGTCATACCTCTCATAGTATCTATTCAATGAAATAAGATTTCCCTACACAATGATCCTCTTCTCTAGTATCTTCATATCAGGTTTCCAGAGTTGTTTCACGTCTGTGCTCTTCTCTTCTACTTTCTTCTCCTCTGCTTTCTCCTTTATAACTTATGCCCTCTGTTTCTTAGGCGGAGTGTCCTTTTTAGTGGATCTAGTGTTTATTTTAGGTAATTCCTTTAGTTTATCTTATTTTGATGTCCTCTTTGGTGGTTTATGTGTGGTTTTAGGTACATTAACTATAGCGGGAGGTGGACTGATAACTTTCTTTGTATCTACAGGTGGAAGGGCTACAACTTTCCAACCTAGAAGCACCTTTTATCATCTTCTTCCATACCTCTTTCATCTCCTCCTTTGAAATACCATATTTTTCTAATATATTTTCTACCACATTTTCTACTTTCCTCTTCCTTTCTTCTCAAATCTATTCTTCCCTTATCTTTGCAAACTTCTCTTCATAAGTTCCCCATCTTTCTTCGGATGGATCAATCTCTAAGGATAATACATGTTCAACTTGCATAGTCAAAACCTCAAGACTGAATTCATATCCTAGACGATAACACCATTTCATTCTAGGTTGTACTACCTCAAAGAAAACACAATCAATTTTAATGATGAAATAGATTGTATCTTTATACTTCTCTACCAAGGCCTCATGTATCCTCATTATTTCTCTCATCTGCCTCTGCAAAATTTTTATCATTCCAATTAGTTCACCATCAACCCATGTACTATTATATCTTCTATAACTCTGTGTATCTATATTCATGTGGGTTCACTGTCCTTCCAAGTTCTAGGGTGCCTACCATGAAATTTGTGTACAATGTGGATGTATATGTGTATCAATAATGATCCAAACATGAATGCCTTCAACTTATCCTTCTTTATCTGCTTCACATTCTCCAAAAATTGTTGTGCAAGTACTTCACAAAATTTGTATTTGATGTTTTCCTTTTACCATTCTATATGCCATCATGATTTCTCCCGTGGATATCGAGTTAGGTGAGATGTTATAGTGTAGTATATATCCAAGAATCATGGAAACTAATCTAACATCTTATTGAAATATGTCAGCTATGGTCATCGCTCTCTTGTCCCATCGTGAATGGATTAGGGTTTCTACATATTTGTTTGTGTTCTTCTCCACAATAGGAATGACTCTAGAGTTATCCAAACATACTATACCATGAATCAAATCATTTTATATCTTCATTGGAAGATCTCCAATCCAAATGAATTGGTCGTGTACTCTGCTCAGAATGATTTTGATCCATTTATCTTCCTCAAATTCATAGAGGTTTTTCATTCATACGACACTAATATTCTCAAGATGTGCAAACTCTTCTTTCCATTTTCCATCTTATCCAATCATGTCCCTCGTCTCCTTATAGATCTCAAATTCTCCCAGAGACTCATACTTACAGTGAATGTAAGCCATAATGTCTTTTACATGTAGAATGTCGTAGGGTATTTGCAAAAATGCACCTTTGGGATCATCTTCAGTGGACGTAAATGGATGTTTCTTAAATTTTTTTCTAGGCCTTTCAATGACATCAAAAATCAATGGAGTATCCATAACCAAAATTCAAAAATAATCAAAAATACCTCTTCTTTTATGAATCTACGAATTTCTTCTTTGTCTAATCACACAATGCACTTGATTCTTGGTTATTCTACTCAAATGTATTTTCTTCTTTGGCTCTCCTTCTTTGAATTATGATTAGATAACTTTCTTCAATTGTCCTTATACTTCATTGTGTAAAGAAATGTCACAGTTCCCCATAAACTCATCCCTACACATGATCCAGTCAACTAATAATATAGCAATCATAGGATATGGCTTGAAAAGATATGAGATCATAGATATATGATCCATAACACCTCTACACACTTTCCCAAAGATCACAAGAGATTAATCTCCATAATCAGGGGCTGGACAGATTTATGATGTTTCTCTCCAGTGCTCCCCCTAAGGCCATTCTTGGTCATCTAGGTTGATGTAGCAATGTTAGCATTAGGAAAAGACTCAGTAGCATCTACTAAATCTCCCTGAACCTTTTCCCCACTTGGTTCTTTTACCTTCCATGCCTTATCATTGATCATATCTCCTTCTTTCCTTAAATGAATGTTAAATTCATCTACAATACTCTTAGCATCCCCAATATTCTTATTTGCATCAGTAGGTGGAGTTCCACTTTTGTTCTTAGTTCTATTGTATCTACAAAACTTTTCTACGTGTCCTAGATTATAACATTTTTAGCATGTAGGAGGTGGTATGTTCTGATTAATCTACAACTTACAATAATTTGCGATGTGCCCAAAGTTATTGCATTTGTAACATGTGATCTTAGCTAATGTTTCTTCTCTAGTGTAATATTGTTTGGTTCGTGATTGATCAACCTTCCTGCATTCTACCTTCTTGTGTCCATATGCATGACAATTGAAAAAATAGCCAGAAAAGAATTTGTAAGGAATTTTACCTCTATAGTCTCTCTTCATGTGTTCAATCTTGTTTCTGTTATACACCAAAATTGCACCCTACTAAACTCAAGAGTATAGTGATCTAGTATAACATGGGATTCACTTCTAGGTTGTGGGACCTTGCTGAACTTGAAGTGAAACCTCCAGATTCTAGGTCGGTTCCTCTTGGATAATCACCTATTCTGCTCTTGAAAACTTGAAATAAAACTTGAGAGGAAAATGGATAGAAGGAAATTGAAAAAGAAGAAGGAAACTTAATCTATTTGGTGATACAACCGATATAACAAGAATCATAACAAAATAGCTAAGAGTTAGCATGAAATCTTTGACATAAATCAAGTACAACTTTCTGAATAGGCTTGCAAAAGTGTTTCATAGAGAGCTCTGAAATGAAACTATTCAAGGAAAGAAAAGATTTCACAAAAATAGCATTCAAGAGCGTAAAAATAGACTATGACCTACAAGAAAAAATTCACTCTATCATATAGGTACTGAAATGAGACAAGATAACAATGAATGGAAAAAATTCACAAGATTATCTTTATCAATCATCCACGAACATACACAAAAATGTAGAAAAGAAAGAGGACTAAAGTAACTCAAAATCTCTCCAAACCTCAACCATTGTAATATGCTTTAGTGAGAATTACAAACATATGAAAATTTGAGGACAGGAAAAATTTTACATAAGTTGAACCCCCTTGAGAATTACACACATAAAAAATCTTGAGGATAGGAAAAATGTCACAGAAAGTATTTTTTACACAATCCCCGCCTCTTTATAAGATCCTTAAAAACTAATTGCATACAAAATCCTCAACCACCAAGGCTTGGGAGTCAATCCAATCGGATCAGATCAGAAAAATTAGGTTTACAAAAGATATTCTTCAAAATAATCATAAACCCTAAAATGGTCAAGTTTGTTCATTAATGCACCTTGTAAAATATCCCACACGATTAGATATGTCTTAGAGATATCTCCCATCACCATAACTTCGACCAGAAAGATCAACCTGATCCATCTACCTTGTCTACAACTTGAAAAATCATGCCAACGCCATGAAAACCCTGAGAAAGATTTAAATATTTGAAATATCTGATTGTAATGGTCAAAGGTGGCACAAAAAATCTCATCAACAGTCCAAAATAAGACTTTATCTCCTTTTAAAACCCAACCGTCAATCTTATCTAAGTTACCCGTGAGCTCAAGATCTCGAACTACTACATGGCACGAAGGCACAATGCCTCAAACATTATCTGTCAAGAACCTTTATTTTTAAGGAATTGTGCCAATCAAACGATGAACACCAACTAAATCAGGCATTAACCTTAAGCCTTGTCATTGCAACCGCAAGTCTCACTCAACCAGGAAGGAAACGTGTCTTTGTGGTGCCATGACTTGAATACTTGGCTTAACCTTGGTCTGATCACAAGATTCAGAGATACAAGCTATCTCTGAATCTATGAATACTTGTCTTGACCCTTAGTTTATTATGATATCCAATGATAGCCACACATACCAATCTTGATAGATGGTTAGTGCTAAATATTGAGATCTTTTGTCCAACCCCAAGTTTGTTCTGAGATTTAGAGATAAAGCTATCTCACAATCTCCAAATAAAAGACTTAACTCTGGTCTAGTCACGAGATTCAAAGATACAAGCTATCTCATAATCTCCATATAAAATACTTAACCAGACTCGACATTACTTAGGTTTCATTCTAATATTTGGAGATAAATCAATCTTGGAGTCGCCAAGTGAAAGTCTTAACTGCAGTTCCATTCTGAGACTCAGTGACAACCTTCCGATCTAATGTGCATCAAAAGTCTATGCTTGATCTCCAGATTTTCTGAGACTTAACCGATTCATTACAAGATCAAGAGATAAAGAAAAAAATATTGGTCCCACCAAGAGCATAAAATACCTTCTCCGGATCAAAATGAATATATCCTTTCTCTTACGAGATTAAGAGATAGCCTACTACGCCAAGTCTCCAGATTATTTGGAATATTCGATCTCGATTACGATATATAGGAGATAAGACATAAAAGATAAAAGGAAAATGGGATAATAGGACTTTAAGTGGCACAAAAAGGTAACTTGAAATTATATTGAGCCACAAAGACTTAGGGTTTAACAATTTTTCACTTAGGGTTTTTCTCTTAAAATGACACAAGGGTTTCAGACCTGGCCTAGGAATATTGCAGAAATAAGACTAGGATCTCAAAACCATGGAAAGATCTCATACAAGCTGGGCCCAACCCTGGTGGGAGCCACATTTACTCTAATTTTAAGCCAAAAAATCATAGAATAGAAAATTTTGGGTAACAGTTGTATCCAAAACATCTACCTCTAAAAAGGTCTGATATGATCTTTAGGTTCTTCAAGAGTAGGTCTTTCTTCATTAGTCTTTACCTGAGATTTGTCTTCCTGAGTCTTTGAACATTTAGCTTCATTGTAGCCAAATCTAGTCATGTCTCCTTGAGGTTTCTATCTATCTCTTTGCTCATCAATTTTATCACCACTCATATGAATTTTTTCAATATGTTTCTTATCCTCAACAAGTTATCCCTTTATGATCTGATTATATTTCTCTAATTCTAGATATTTTTTCTTATAGTTATCCATTTCAATCTGCATTTTTCCCATCTGAATATTATCATCTTGTATGGTTTATTCAATTTTTTTTCTGTCATCCTCTACCTGATTAATCTCTTTAGCCATTTGAAAAGAAATAGTTTCATGATCAAGCTTAAAAGTATCTTTCTCTTGTTTAAGCTGTCTTATCTAATTTGAAGTATCAGTGTGTCAATCCTCTTTTATCTTATCCATTAGATCTTGTCTCTAACTCCTAGATAGTTCAATTTGTACCTTCAATTTCTTGATGAAACCCTTTGCTATTCTCAATTTGAATTTCAAGTCACCATTTTCTTCTTTAGCCTTATCAAGGTCTTCAAGTGCTGCTTCAAATTTTTCTTCCAAAATTTTAGAATCCATATTGATCTCCCTTAATCTCTTATAATTTCTCTCCAAGGGCCAATAAATTTGATACCAATTGTTAGGAATAAGTAATACAGAGAGGGGGTGAATCTATATTACAACACTTTAAACTTAAACTTATCAATTTCCAACTTAACCATATAATTGTTGAAATGAAAACAACATAAATAAAAAAACACACAACTCATAATACCATGAATTTTCTCTTGAGGAAACCTTCGCCAATGGAAAACCATGGTGGGGATGGTACCCACAAATATGCACTAAAAGTGTATTTTCCCTATTAGGATACCTATCCCTATTAGTAGATGAATATTACATTAGTACATTTCCATGTTAAATGAATACAAAACCCTATTAAAGGTATACACTGAGCTCACTGCTCATACAATCATAAATATGTCTTTGTTACAATGTTTATCAAAATGAACATAAACAAGCATCTATTGTGCTTAGGTAGTTCCAGTTGTAGCTCACATCATCTATTTGATTCTGACATCACAATACATCCATTCATCTGTTCGCATACATACCATCCTTCACTTCTCAAAAGCTCTTCATATATATACATTATTACATATCCAGTCGGCTTCCAAATATATCTCAAAATGGAACCAACACATATACAAAAAGTAAATACAAATTCTACAACCATACACTGCAAAAATGTAGGTAATACACAATCCAAATCCAACATAGCACGTTTGGATTCCACATTACACTCTCTCAATCATCACGACCATTCAATTGCTTTGTCTCATTGTATCATTATCTTCACATGTCTTCAAACATCTGCATCTTTCATCTTTGAACTTCAAAACTAAAGCTACCTTAATTGAATGTATATCATACGCCAACATAGATTCCTCTAGGATCACATATTTTCCTTCAGTACATACAATATTTTCTGCCCAAAATTGTACTCCTATACACTACAAACTGCTTTTTGCACTTAGTCATTTTGCAAGCCTTAACTTCAAAAATGTGTTCCACTCCAAGTGATCATTCATAATTGATATGTTTCCATAACTGAAAAACCTAATGTATTCTTAAACACTCCTGAATGAGCTACTTTCCAACACTTCATCCCCCTACATCAGAAAGCTGAAGAAAACCATGGAGGAGAGTGACGTAAACTCCATAACTATGTTAAACTAATTATCAAATCAAGTTTTCTTATGGGTAAAGCTAATTTCAAATTAAAATATTATGATTAAAGATTCAATAATATTTCTTGTGACCCTCGATTCCAATAAGATGCCTTCATGTAACTAGGTGATTTCATGGTTGTAAAGTATTTGGGTTTAAAAAACTAGTGTTTGTGTTTAATTTTTGTAGAATGGTGCAAAAGGGGTTGTTCATAATTTTCTTCAAAAACCCTAGCCATAAAAAAGGTGATTAAAAGGAAGTTTTGGAATATTAGCAAGCCTAGTTTAGGACTTTTGGTTAGTCTCCTGACACAAATAATAATGAATTTCTTGCACTTTCCTACCATAGATGGGTTATATTTCACTATATCCCTCCATAACTTTGGTATTTTATACCTAAAGCCATGAAAAACATAGGGAATGTTTGAAGAATAGATGACTCTCCCTCTCTACTTTCACACTTAGATCTTAGAATAATGATCTTGATTAACTCAGGGAGAGATTTTCCTAATAAGCTCATTTTTTATTTGGTTGATGATACAGTTGCATTCTTAGTAGAATACTTCAGGGCCATCAATGCCTATTTTCTTTGTAGAATGGAGTTGCATGAGTAAAAATTATCCTTTGCTAAGAAATAAGAAATTTGATTTTGTCCCTGTGCCCATTCGCAAACCTTCTCCTAAACCTTATTCCTATATTTTTTCTACGCCTAACTCAACTATTGATTTAGTTGGTTTTATTCTTGAGCCTAGACCTTCAACTTATTTCAATGGTGATCCCTCTTTTGGTGGTTTGGAGGTTGCTAGATTGCATTTTGTGGCGCTTATATCCTCTCCTATTGTGCTTAATGTCGCTACTCTATCTAGTTATCCACCCACCTTGACTACTATTTTTTGCTCCAATAAGCCTCTGCAACCTACAGGGAACCACTTGAATAGAACATTGAATGCTCAACAACTTACTTTATAGAAAATAAAAACAATTTCTAGTATTAAAAAGAGAATTGATAAGATCTTATATCATGGTATGGAGAAGGAAATTGAGGGTGTACCTAAAATTAGAAATGGTGAAGACTCCTCATGTAATAACATCCCTATTAATGATTTGAATGGAGCCATGGATTATATACCCTCTAACACTAATAAGATAGAATTGATGCCTGCTAGGGAGTATGGATTTGTGGAGAGTTTAGAGGTAAATTGTAATGATCCCAACAAAGTGATCAAGGACTCATATGAGGCCTTTTTTTAATCAAGAAAACTTATAATCTAGATGTCCCCCTCATTTATGTTCTTATTGTTATGGAACCCACAACTAAGCCCTTTCCATAATCCCTTGAGGTCTAATCATGTTGTTGACCATGATTTCCAAACCTCCACTTGCATCCTTGAGAGGGTTCAAGAGGAGTTACTTTCGAAAGATAGAAAAGTGGAGAGAGTGGGTGATCCTACACTGGATGGTTTGGAGGAGAGGGAGGAAAGGGATATTTTCCCATATAAGGGCTTAGCCTTAGTTGAACTATTATAGGATTCCATTTATAATTTGCCTCCAAGAAGGTCATGGCCAAGCAAAATAATCACGTGAAGAAAGACAAAAAAAAAAACTATATTCTTTCCCCTTTGGGCTAGCTAGGTTTTTGAATTTAAAAGAAACAGGGGTAGGGCTAGTGGATCCATTACTAAGAAGGAAGATAATTTAAATAAAAATTTATCTTGCCCAAATAATACAAAACCTTAAGTGTATCAATGGGCATTGCCCCTTGATTTTTGATGAATTTGAATTGTGTATCTTGGAATGTCAGGGGAAAAGAGTCCTTGGATAGAATTTATGTGATTAAAGGTTTTTAAAGATGAAGAATAATATAGATATCCTCCTACTTCTAAAGAGAAAATTTGTTCAATTTTCCCTATATAATAACCTAGAGTGTATATGGAGGGAGGCTGAGTATTTTTTAACAAAACATTCCAAAGAGAAACAGAAGGGCTACCATTATGATTTGTAAAAAGTGGGCCAATTTTTTTATCAAATTGGGGTGTTCTCCATATAATAGAATGTCATGGATCATTATGAAATACTAATATCAATAATTTGGAGCGGCCTCTATCTATGGCCATAATTACCATAAGGAGTGAATTGAGCTCTAGAAGTGGGTGGCATAGATGGAGGATATTCCCAAGATCACAATACGATATTTTAACATGGTGGAGTACCAACAAGATAAGGAAAGAGGTATTAAATTTGAGTTAAAGCCTAATGATAAATCCTTCTCGCATAAAACTATTAACAAGATTAGAATTATTTACCCTCCAGCTAGAAATAAATATGAATTTAAAGAGATTTGGCACACATGGTGCAATTTCTAGTAGGGATACAAAGGATCTATAGAATATTAGATGGATTCTATTATAATAAGGACTTGATCAATGTAAAAAACAATGAAAAGGGTTGCAGTGTGAGGGTTATCACATACACCCTTTGGTCATCATCCTATACAAGATGTATTTTGTCTTACTTCTACCCCCATTTGCCTCAGGGTAATAATAAATATTTCTCTCAATATTAGGTTGTTTGAAGATGAGGATGGTGTGCATGCTTAATACATCATAAGGTATTATAATATAGGAGTTGATGAAAACTATCAACCCACAGCTCCCAAGAACCACCTGCATGCAAACTTGCCACAGAAAGAGAGAAGCAAAAAAGCTATGGAGGCCAAAAATAACAGATCAATGGAAGAAGAAACATCTTGTGCAAATAATGGAGAAAAACTCTCAATACAATAGCATCCTCAATTAATTAATAATTTACAAAGAGGGAATCCTTATAAAAGGATACTGAAACCCTAAAGGGGAAATATCTAGGTTGCATAATAATAATTTATGAAAGAATTAATTAGTATATGCCTAAAGTTTAGCTTAAGTAAAAGAGAGATAATAAGTGACTTAATAATTAAATCAATATGAATTAATTAATAAGTGGAATCAATTTATTAATCTAACACGCCCCCTTAAGACAAACTTAGGGAGAAGTTAAAAACCTAGAAAAAGATATTGAAAGTAGGAAATGGGTCCCGACAACAAGGCCTGATCAGGTACCCAAGTACAAAAAATATCTATAAAGAGGAGAAAAGGGAGAAAACCCCTCTCGAAATAAAGATAAAGCCTAGTGAAGGGTTGTGGAAGCCTACAAACTAGAGAATGCCCCAGAAAATAGGAACAAAGAAAGAACATGTAGAACACCTCTGAAGCATGAAGCTGCAAACACTATAAAAAAATAATTGTTGGAATCTCCACTGTAATAGAACATGATCAGGGAGAGAATACTGTAAACAAAACCTCAAGAGTTTATCAATTGAAGATGGAAGGGTGCCTCTAAAAAAAGAATGAAAGAGTGTCCATATGGTAAATGATTCATCTCACCGAAATGCATAGGTAGGCAGCCACTTCATTCATCTAGTATGTAGGAACAAATACTGAATACATAGATCACTCCATCAAACCAAGGAAGCATTAGAACCAATAGGAGATACCCCTCATAATGTTGAGCAAGGAGAGGCATGACAGGTACACTAAGTTAGACTTCCAAGAAATACTACATAATGAAGAACGTACAAACACATATAAAGGATGGTTTCATGGAAGGATCACTCTCTCAACAAACATAATGAGGCTAATTTCATGGAAGGAACACTCACTTGACAAAGGTAGATGGAAAAAAAGGAAAAAACCAAACCCCCATGGAACTTTATAATATAGTGTGAGCACAATCAGGCACAAAATGTGCGGGATCCCAAACATGCATTAGATGACACTTTATCTCAATGTGTTTGCAAATAATAAAAGCTACAAAAATATATATATACAGTATCCAGAAAGGAAACGATCCCAGGACCTGAAAAATCTAAGATATCCACCAGAATTTCATAAAGAAAACAACTAAATAAAAGATACATGGAACAAAATATGGGTTTAAGACCCATAGAAAAAGAAGGATAACATAACTAGCTTTCTGATGCCATGCAAAAGTCAAAACACAGATTCCAAAGGAGCAAGATATACTGACTGGAGCTTAAAATTGAACCCTAACTTTGATAGGAAAAAAACCCTAAAAGATGGAAAAATCATATAACTAAGCTAAAAAAATCAAATCATCCTCAGAACTAGCTTTCCATTGATATCTCATTTGGAAAAAAATGCCTCCGTTTGCTCATGTTATGAGAAAAACATGGATAGTACCCCTAAAAAGGAACAAAAAATGAGCCTGGTGGCTCTTTGGTAGCTTTGCGAACGGAGGTGGCTCTGCGGTGGTGTGAAGGTGGTGGAATAGGGTGGAACCATTGGTGGCGCAACAGCTAGTTGACAAGCTCCAGGCTTTGCTTTGAGCTCTGGGCTCAACGGTGAGCTCTGGGCTCGGCTGTGAGCTTCAGGCTTGGTGGAGAGCTTTGAGCTCGATAGAGAGGTTTAGGCTTGGATGCGAGCTCATGGCTCAGATGCAAGCTCTGGGCTCAGCTCTCTGAGATTTGTGCTTGGCAGCAGGGGTGGGCCTCACACAAAAAACAAAAAAATGTTTTTTTTTTCCTTTTTTTTATTCAAAAACATTTTAAAAATGCCATTTTCTCTCTCCTCCATGCAACCAGGTAGAAATTTCAAGGCAACGTCAAAATCAAGATAGCACAAAAATTAAGGTGGCATCAAAACTTAGGTGGATTTTGCCTTGTAAAGCATGTCAAAGGTCGTGCATGAAAAAATAGGGCCCAAATTTCAACTTTGTCCAAATAGGACATGCCTAATATGAAAATAGGGGTTTTGGGGAATTTCGAACGCGATCGTGAGGTCAATTTGTGCACATGGTGCTTTGCAAAATATTCCCACCCCAAATCCACAACTTTTCACAAAAAACCTCTCAAAATACCAGATTTGAAGGGCAGGACCAAAAAAATCTCATGAAGAGGACAAGGGCATGAAAGGGTGGAGCTGTGATACCATATTGGAGTTTATGAAAACTATCAACCCACAGCTCCCTAGAATCGCCTACATGCAAAATTGTCACAGAAAGAGAGAAGCAAAAAATTTATGGAGGCCAAAAATAACAAATTGATGGAAGAGGAAACATCTTGTGAAAACAACGGAGAAAAAACTCTCAATGCAATAGCATCCTCAATTAATTAATAATTTACAAAGAGGGAATCCTTGTAAAAGGATACCGAAACCCTAAAAGGGAAAACCTAAAGGGGAAATATCTAGGTTGCATAATAATAATTAATAAAAGAATTAATTATTATATGCCTAAATTTTAGCTCAAGTAAAGGAGAGATAATAAGTGACTTAATAATTAAATAAAAATGATTTAATTAATAAGTGGAATCACTTTATTACTCTAACATATAACTCCTAGAATCCTAGGCGGAAAAGTTTTATTGGTTTAGATAGAATCAAAGTGTAGAAAGTTGTAAGATTTTATTTTAGACTGTTAGAAAGAAAAATAAATTAAAGATGCTAGAAGATTGGACATTGAGTTGTATAACAACCTCTTTCAAAGCTGAACAAACTCTTCAACTATAATTTGGAAATCTTGAGGCTATTGAAAGCCTTAGAGTTGCTAAGGATGACAAATTTGCAAATAAATGTATATTATCTGATTGTCAAACATTGTGTTCCATATGTTCTAGAGGAGCTTGATGATCTTCTCTCAAGCTTTGTAGTCTGGAAATTTCCCTTTATAGCATTGGGATATGTATGTTGAACCTTTTTTACAGTGGAAGATATTAATGTTTCATATGATCATGAGTAGATAGTCTTCTATAACCTGCTCTTTTTTTATATTCCTATTTTCAGATGTCTATCTGGTCCTGATGTCTTTTGTAGCACTGTGTTATATTTCAATTAACATTTTTACAGTTACATTTATTTGTCTTTCTGGAGCGGTTCTCTTTGGTAAAGCAAGGTTGAATTTGTGTTGCTACTCATTTAGATGAATTCAATACTTGGTCTTTGTTGTGGTGTTCTCTCATGATTAGGTGTGTGTTCCTGGTGTTTTTGAGACTGTATTATCTTGAGTTGTTGATCTTTCCAATTCTTTTTTGATCTGGGAATTCATTGTGGAAACTGTTCATGTGGCATGCTGACATGGCTTCTAATATGGTGTATATATCTCTCTATATAACGTGCAGATCTAGTTACCAATGGTAGTTGTAAATTTTGTTCTACATATTTTATTTATATTTGGTTGATGTTCAAGTGATTGTGGGTTTAGCAATGGGATAAGTGTATCATGTTCTTGTTCTTTCTTTACCCTGGGATGGATCATGATTTTAGTTTTAAATTTGGTTCTTATATTTATTGATTGTTGAAATATCAAATTTAAGTCTAGGTCTTATACTTAATTCTTATATCTTATTTAGATCGGTGCATGCTATATGAGACCTATGTATTTAATGTTCATCACTTATCATGTTGGGTCCTTAGTTTGGATGTGTTTGATAATGAACTTATTTTTTCCTTGGCCGATATGAGACTCATTTGTAATATCCTTTCTCTTTTTTGTATTGACCAACCTTATTGTAATCTCCAATGATCTATGTTGCATATAACGGTTTTTGGAGCCTTGGAAAAATGTATGTAAGGTGTGAAACAAGTATAGTGTGTGAACTAGTTTAATATTAATTATCAAAGAAGAGTATAGTAATAGTGCTAGAGAAGAAAAGGCAATAATAAGTTTGTTGTTGGAGAAGATAGAATTGTGCAGATCATTTGCATATGCAATAGAATACTTTCATGTCTACTTTGCAGGAGAATAAGTGCTTTGAGATAGTCAGTCTTGGGTACTTGATTTTTAATTATAGCTTACTTTTGTAATGAGCCTGTGTATGCAAGTCTAGAACAATAAGCTCCTATTTGTATTGTAAGGTAATGAGCCTTCTTCATTATTCATATTCATTGTAGTATTGGTAGTGATCATCTGATTGGTTTTACAGAGAAATGAACTCTTAATCTTTTGTAATTAGATTACATACTTAAGTGAATTATTTTTTTGGGCAAGTTCTCAGCGCAGTTTTCCTAGTTTAGGTTTTCCATGTATAAATCTTGGTGTTATTGTGTTACTAGTTCACTTATTTCTTGCACACTATTTTGTGTGGTAGTAATTGAAGCTATTTGATGATATTTTTTAATTTTATGTTGATTCATCCACCCTCTCAGCATCCAAATTGAGTTCATCAATTGGTATGAGATAAGGGTTCCTTTGAGAGAATATTGACTGGTTAAGGAAGATCTGGGATGGCACAGAACTTATACTTTCATATATTGGTAATTGATGGGATTAATTTCCCTATTTGAAGGATAAGATAGCAATTTATCTTGAAACATTGTAGAATAGTATTTGGGAGGTAATTCAATATAGTTGTTATCCTCCTTTTGAAATATCTTTGACTACTGAAGAACATAAACAAAAGGAAACAAATGTGAAATAAAGGGTGATCCTTTTAGTTAATTTTATGAACTAGAATAGGAGAAAATAAAAAGATTCTTAATACAAAACATGCAAGAATAGATGACACAAAAAAACACTAATATTTATCCTAGGAAAACCCTCTAGAACTTGAGGGGAAAACCCCAGCCACAAAATAAATGATGCTTTATTAATAAAATAATAGACATATGTGTACAATACTTCAAAAATAACCATCAATCCTACTATACACATAACCAACAATGTAATGTGTGTCTAACACACAACCAATGCCCAAGACAAAGAAATATATAGAAGACTTGACTCTTCATCTTTGAAATATAAGACTCTCTACATTCCAAGCATAAGTATCTTCATTTCAAATGAATGTCTATTCACATCTCCATGCAAGTATTTTCAATTCCTAAATGCAAGACCCTTCACATTTCTCAGACAAGTGATTCACCTTAAGGAGAAATATAACTAGCAACGCTATATTACATCAACACTCCCTCTTATCTAGGGAGGTATTTGTTAGCCCAGTCAAAATTTTCAATGGATCTTAGGTTTTACTTCTAGTTTTTCATTATTTTAGGTCTCTGGTCCTTAAACCCTTGGTTCAAATTCATGAAAAACCCCAAACCCTCAAAGTTTTATTATATTTCTGATTTATTTTTTAATGCCACTTAAGTCTTATTATCCCATGTGCTACTCTATCCTATGTCTTGTCCCTTAATCTCACAATCAAGATTGAATATTCTTTAAGATCTAGAGATTTTGCACGACAAGTTTATCTCTTAATCTTAGAAGGGTGGGCAATATACTCTTTTATTTCAGTGACTTGGCATGACAGATATCTCCTAATCTTGTAATGTTAGCAGCTAAGTATCTAACATCTAGAGATCTGGCGACAAAGGTAAGACTTGACATTTTATACTTGTCTTTGAATCTCGTAATGATACAGTCAGGTCTTGGAAAATATGGAGATTTAGTGAGGATCATTGATGCTAGACAAGATCAAGGGATGTCGTTAAGTCTCGTGATCTAAGCTGATTTAAGTCTTTTATTCAGTGATTCAGAGATAAGCTTTATCTCTGAATCTTGAGACCAGACTAGAGTTAAGACTTTTATTTGGAGATCATGAGATAATGCCTTGTCACTGAGTCTCAAAATAGACATGGGGTTAGGAAATGCCTTTTCAGATCATGTGCCAACTATTGATCAAGACCAAGATGTGTGGATGGTGTTGAATTTCCAAATAAATTCAAAGTCAAGAAAATTATTCACCAATTAGGAGATACAAAGTTGAGTTGTGACAAGATGCAGACATGTGTCCAAGAGCCTTAGAAGATCTAGGTGTTAGAATAACTGAGAGGGGGGGTGAATCAATGGCTTTAATATTTATTCAAAAAGATCCAACCAAAAACTTATCCCTCAAATATAATACCCTCAGTTATCTAAAAGTCCCAAATTTCATCAAGATGTATGCCATAAATAAATTTAACAAATATAAGTTTCTCGGTATGATATACTATTTATCTTTTCTGGATTTTACTGAGCAGCAAAAAATAAACTTAGTGTTAACCAACCAATCTAGTTTCAATAATGTGTAAAACAAAATATCAATGCAATGAAATATATACACATTTGACACAGATTTTAATGTAGAAACCCAATATGGGAAAAACCACCTGGGACTAGTAACCCAAAATATTTTCACTCTTCTGAAGTGAGATTGGTGAAGAGCCAACCCTATTAAAGGTTGCAATACATAGTGTTAAGTGCAACCTTGTTCGAGGATTTAAAACCAACAGTTTGTGTTTTGACCTAGCACTCACTATGTTGTCAACAAGAAAACCTTTTGATACTCTTGAGTATCTCAATACAATAAGGACTGTTAAATCCCACTCAGTTAAGACATTTACTAAATCAATGGTTAATTTGATATAGTAAATTATCTATTCAAAATACAACTTTGATTTTCAAATATTCAGATCTATTGTTAGTTCTCTAATACCTCTCTAATCAATATACACTTCAGCTCCTTTGCTTTCTTTCTTCTGCTTGGTGAATGCTTTGTCCATTGTTGCTCGGTGTCTATAGAATTCCTTGGCTCTATTCTTCAACCTGTATGATCAGATCTGCATGAAGAGTTCTATCTTCACACAAAATATATTCAACATTCCTCTCTTTGAAAATGAATTCCTTGTCTCTTTATATAGACATGATTAGTCACTCAATCTCCTTGTTTTTGTCGTAGATCTTTCCTTGATCCGTAAAAATCTCCATGCATTGCTTTATCCTATAAAGCTCTCCTTTAGTTTTATTTTGTAAATCTCTCCTTCATAACTGTGAATAAAACACACTTTAAACTCCTTCCATTCTTTAGTTTAACTCATCATTGAAAATAAAGTAATCAATCAGTCAATCACTAAATTATAGCTCTGTCAGCTAAGAAATTTTGTCATTATTTAACTCCAATTAAGCTCAATTATTAACTCTAGTTATGCTCAATCGTCAACTTAAGTTATGCTCAATCATCAACTCCAGTTACTGCGGTGCTCGGTATACTCTTGCTCGGTAACACTTGCTCAATTACTATTGTGCTTGGTATACACTATGAACTGCTCAGTGTTCACTTTCACTCAGTGTATACAGACATTTTATGTTTTACCGACCACATAAAATTTGTCTCTTCAATTATTCAAGGTTATGATATTATGTGTATGAAAAATCAAACCATATCAAGTTGACATCAATGACAATACAATACATTAACTGATTTAATGTCTTGCATCCAGTTTTGCGGCTTGGTGATCATCAACTTATCACCTTCAAGAATTCAAACAGTTATAGTTCATCAATCTCTCCCTTTGGCATTGATGGAAACATACTATGAAATATATAGTAAAAAACATGCCATAACATACCAAACTTATTTTTCTATAACCAATTCAAATATTTGAATCTCGGTAAGCTCTTCTAGCTCAGATTTAATATGTTTAGTCACAAAGAAAATGTTTACCATATAGCTCTCCCTGTAGATTTGATTTTGATGTGTGCTCTCCCTTTCTTCATTCCCTATAATGGGTAGTTGTAGCAATCCTGTCATCTAATTATGTCTCTCCCTTTCTTGTAGAATCTCTTCTCCCTTTTCTAGATAGATATACAGTGTTAACTCTTTCCAATTCTCTCCCTTTGATGGATGGTTATTTCATTGAATCTTTCTCTCCATTGAATCTTAATCTATTCACCCTAATGTATATTTCATTTCTACTCCCTAATGTATATTTCATTGAATCTTTCTCTCCCTTTAACAATAATGCCCAAAAAGAAAATTCAGCTCTGTAGTAGCCAACAATATCTCTGGAGTGTGGTTCAGATAAGTATCTTTAGTGTACTAATATATCATTGCACTCCATGTCTTAGCTTGCATCAACATTATTAATCTTCTGATAATGTGTAGTTGATGTAACCTCCAAGTCAGCTTAGTGACCAGTAGACAAGGGACGAACCCCTAGTCTATTCCTTAGCTATTCAAATGTATCTCTTGGCAATGGTTTTGTGAATATGTCTGCTAGTTGTTCTTTGGATTGTACATATTCCAGTATCACCTATTTCTCTTGTACTTGTTCCCTCAAGTAAAAATACTTAATAGATATGTTCTTTGTCTTAGCATGCATCACAGGGTTCTTTGAAATGTTTATAACACTTGTATTATCACAATAGATAATTACTGGGTCAAGAATTTCCTCGTTCATACCTTTTGGTAATTTCTTGAATCATGCAATGTTAGAGCAATTTGTAGTAGCAGATACATATTTTGCTTTTGAATTTGATTGACATATGCATCCTTTCTTTTTACTTATCGACGTGACAATTCTATCAGCCATAAAGAATGCTCCTCCTGTAGTTCTCTTTCTATCATCTATATTTCCAGCCCAATCAGCATTAGTATAAACTTGTAGCTCAAATTTGCCTTCTTTATTTTACCAAAAACCATATTCTCTAGTATTCTTCAAATATCTCAAAATTATTTTAACAACAATCATGTGTGATTCCTTAGGGTTAGCAGAGAATCTTGCAACTATACCAACTTTAGTTTCTATATCAAGTCTAGTGTGTACAACATACATTAGTTTACCAATCATAGATCTGTATAAGGTCTCATTTACCTCGGTTGTCTTATCTTCCTTTGTTAATTTGCATTGGGTTTCCATAGGTCTTCCAAGTGGTTTGGAGTCCTCCATCTTGAATATCTTCAGAACTTCTTTGATGTATTTTGATTGTGTGATGTAGATGCCTTCATCATGTTGTAGAATTTGTAGACCAAGAAAAAATTTGATCTCTCCAAACATTGACATTTCAAATTCTTTTCTCATTTCATTAGCAAATGACTTGCATAGCATATCATTACCTCCAAATATGATATCATCAAAAAATATCTCAGTAATCCAAATCTTATCATCAGTATCTCCTTTCAAATATAGATTACTATTGTCACTTCTTTTAATAAATCCAATACTAATGAGATAAGAGTGAAGTCTTTCATACCATGCTCTTGGTGCTTGTTTCATGTTGGAAACAATTGTTTAATTGTGTATTGTCCTTGATGTTACACAAATGTCATATAATTCATTAGACAGAGTCTACCGAGCTCAGAATATTCAGCAAGGTAGTTAACCGATTCTACCGAGTTCAGACGGTAAGAGAAGCTATTTACAGAGTCTACCGAGCGCTCCAAAATACTATATCAAGAAATTAGTTACTACCGAGCTCTCTTGGTCAACAAAGGAAATTCAGTCTTTACCGAGTTCAGTCGGTCATCAAAGAATATGTGAAGGAAATTCAGTGCTTACCGAGTTCAGTCGGTTACCAAAGGATTTTCGCAGAATCTGCAGTGTTCACCGAGCATCAGTTGGTCAACACTGGAATATCATTTTTGGACTGCGTCGGCCTGAGAAGGATTTTATTTTTAAATGTTTATTCAGCTGACCAATGTAATATTTATTAACTTTTTATTGGGCCGACTTGATAACCTGAAGGGTATATATGAAAGGTCAAGTTGCGAATTCAAAAGTGTGTGTGCAGAGTGTGAAGAGTGTGGAGAAATATAAAAATGTGAAGAAGCAGAAGGAATGTGTGAATTCTGATGAAGGATTAGAGATATCCTTGAGGTGCTGCAAAGATATATGTGATCAGTAAGGATCTATTGGAGCAGAACAGAGATCTGTATCAGCAA
>MU226606.1:8893967-8914229 GCA_018584345.1 Thuja plicata
TAAAGACCTCTCACAAGGCCACTCCTAGCAGGGTGATTAAATCCTTTAACAGGGTCACACCTAACAGTGTGTTTTGTAACCTTTAACAGGGTTGGCTCCTAACAGGGCTCACTTCAGAAGAGTGAAATTTAGTAACTAGTTGCATTGGTGGTTTTCCCAAATTGGGTTTCCACGTTATATCTGGTGTCACTTGTGTTTATGCTATTTGATTTATGGATGTCAATAACTGTGAATGTTTAATGAACAATAATAAGTTAATCTACCGAGTAATAGTAGTATATATTAAAGACATCTAAGGGACTTGTGGATTTATTTTTGTGGTAACTGATTCACCCCTCCCCTCTCAGTTACTCCATCTATATTTCCAACAGTTTCAATCCATACAAGGCTTTGTGTAGTATACAAACCATGTTTCTCTTGTTAGGATCAATAAACCCTTCAGGTTGTTCAATGTATACCTCTTCTTCTTGTATTCCATTTAGAAAGGCAGATTTAACATCCATTTGGCATACTTTGAATCCTTTAAAAGCAGCATAAGAAAGTAGAATTATTAATCCTTCTAGTCTAGCAACAGGTGCAAAGGTTTCTCCATATCCAATACCTTCTTCTTGTGCATACCCTTTGCATACCTATCTTGCTTTGTTCCTTGTGAATTCGCCATTATCATTAAGTTTGTTTTTGAAAATCCATTTGGTGCCAATGACATTTTTTTCACTTGGTCTAGGTACTAATGTCCATGTTTTATTCTTCTCAATCTGTTCAATTTATTTAGTCATTGCACTAACCCATTCTTTATTCTCAAGTGCAGTATTAATAGATTTAGGCTCAAAATCACAAATCAAACATCTATTGTTAAGTGACTTTCTTTTTTCTCTCATTCATTGACTTTTGTCCCCAATGATGTGGTCCTCTGGATGGTGTCTTCTGACATATTTAGCAAGTACAGGTTCATACCTATGTTCTTCATTTTGATCTTTAGTTTGATCTTCATCACTTGGTTCAACATTGTGATCATTTTCCTAATTCTTGGTGTGTGCGGCTTATTGCTCGGATGCATAGCTTTGTTGCTCGAGCAAGATGTCAGGTTCTTCTATGTAGACAAATCTGTTGTAATCTTCAGGTTCCTTTCTTCTCTCCTCATCATTTTTCTCAGCAAATTCATCCACTTTAACATTTTCACTCACAATGATTTTGTTAGAAGATTTGTTCGGAGATTTATAAGCTTTTATTTTAGTGGAATATCCTAGAAATATTCCTTCATCACTTTTAGAGTCAATTTTCCCATTTCTATCATCTTTTAGTATATAACATTAACATCCAAAAATTCTAAAGTAACTCACATTTGGTGTGTATCTATACCATAGCTCATAAGTTGTCTTATTTGTTTCTTTCTTCAATTGAACTCGTTTAGTGTATAGACAATAGTAATTATAGCTTCTCTCTACAATGTTTGTGTGATGCCTTTTTCAATCATCAGTATTCAAGCACAATCAACAATTGATCTATTCCTCCTTTTATCATCCCCATTTTGTTGTGGTGTTCTCGGTGCAGAAACCTGTCTTGTAATTCCATGCTCATTATAAAAGTTAGTGAATTCATCATAAATAAATTCTCCTCCTCTATCTAATCTTAGACATTTTAGTTCATTTCCACTTTGTTTTTCAACTATAGCTTTATACCATTTAAACATCTTAAATGCTTTTGATTTTTCTTTTAAGAACACGACAGTCATCATTCTAGAATAATCATCAAAAAATAGAATGAAGTATCTATCACCATAATAGCTCTTTTTTCCTCATTGTTCCACACAGGTCAGTATAGACTAATTCTAGAATAGTATTAGATGTGTAGGTTTTTCTCTTGAAACTAGACTTTTTCATTTTTCCTATTTGACAATTCTTGCACACAACATGGTCGGGCTTTGAAATACTTGGTAAGCCTCTCACTTTTCTTTTCTTACTTATCTTAACCATGTTGTCAAAATTCACGTGATATAACCTTTTATGCCACATCCAAATGTCTTTATTTCAAGCCAATAAACAAGTGTTCTCAATATTATACAAATAGAATAGATTACCTTTTGTTTGTTCACCAGTACCGATCAACTTTCCTGCTCCAATATAGATCATTGCCTTTTTGTTCTAAAATGCAACTCGGTGTCTTGTGTTTTTCAGCTGTGAAACACTCAATAGATTATAGTTAATTCCTTTCGACCAATATGCATTTTCACATCTAATAATATTATTCAACATAATGGTTTCTTTTCCTTCAATTGGGCAAGGTGAGTCATTACCCATCCTAACTTATCCACCATTATAATATTCAAAAGTTTCAAACTTTTCTTTATCTCTAGTCATGTGATGATTACAACCACTATCAATAATCTAGACATCATTTTTGCTAACTTTAGATATGAGTGTTATTTCAACATACCTTTCTTCTTCGTCTGAGTCATCCTTCATAGAAACAAATGCTACCTCAATATCTTCGTTAGAATCAGTGTCAGAATTTTCAACTTCGTTCTCAACTAGGTAACGCGTCTTCTTTCCTTTGTCCTTGTAATCTCAGTTATCTCTTCTGCCAGAGTATCAGATGCTTCTTTAGTCTCATTCATCACTTCTGTCATACTTATTTTCATAATATCTGTCATTGTTTCTTTCATCCTTTCTCTTGTTAAGGAATCTAGCAGCAAAATGTCCAATTTCTTTGCAATTAAAATAGACCAATGGTAATTTACCTTTATATCTTCCTTTACCTCTATGTAATCTCCTAGCCATTAGTGTTTCAAGTTCATCAAGTTCTTTCCCATCACTATCATTTCTCATAGTGTGTTTGTTACTAGATTTTCTTATTTTCAGAGAAGACTTGAACGCAGACTCAATAGTAGGTAAGACATTGTTGTCATAGTTTTTTATCTCAAATGAAATAAGTCTACCAATTAAACTATCAAGAGTAACATTGTTATTAGCTACCTCTCTCATTTCTTGAATTGCAGATACTTTAATAGCATAAATAGGTAGCAAGGTTCTCAGATTTTTACTTATAACTATTTCTTAACCAAGTACTCATCGTACTCCATGGATAGCATTAACAACTTGTTTAATTATGTCACTGTACTGAGTGATGTTCTCTCCTTCTTTCATTCTTAGGTCATCAAACTTTCCTCTTAGGCTCTCAGCACATTGGTATCTCCTTCATGTACTAGCTTGATTTTGTCCCACATTTTCTTTGCAGAGGTGCATGATTTCACATCTTAGAATTCAGCATCGGTCAGTGAAGAAGCAAGTTATATCATCATAGAATTGTATTCATGTTTCTCTCTCAATTGATCTATAGTTAGAGGTCCACTAGGTGTAACATATTTAGTATCCAAGTGTTGTGTAACCTCATCCCCAATACCATATAGATGAATTCTTATCCTACTTTTCCATGGTGCGAATTTGTCCTTGTTCAACTTAGGCACATACCTTTTACTCATCTTGTGATCTTTAGCTTAAGTCCCTTTAAAATTTTCTTCCAAGCACCAAAGCTCTGATACAAATTGTTAGAATAACTGAGAGGGGGGCGGGTGAATCAGTGGCTTTAATATTTATTCTAAAAGATCCAACCAAAAACGTATCTCTCAAATATAATACCCTTAGTTATATTACAGTCCCAAATTTCATCAAGATGTTTGTCATAAATAAATTTAACAAATATAAGTTTCTCGGTATGATATACTATTTATCTTTTCTATATTTTACCGACTAGTAGTAAATAAAATTAGTGTTAATAGACCAATCCAGTTTGAATAATGTGTAAAACAAAATATCAATGCAATGAAACATATACACATTTGACACAGATTTTAACGTGGAAACCCAATATGAGAAAAACCACCTAGGACCGGTAACCCAAAATATTTTCACTCTTCCGAAGTGAGCTCGGTGAAGAGCCAACCCTGTTAAAGGTTACAATACATAATGTTAAGTGCAACCTTGTTAGAGGATTTAAAACCGGTAGTTTTTCTTTTGACCTAGCACTCACTATGTTGTCAATAAGAAAATCTTTTGATACTCTTGAGTATCTCAATACAATAAGGACTGTTAAATCCCACTTGGTTAAGAGATTTTATGAATCAATGGTTAAAATGATATAGAAAATGATCTGTTCAAAATACAACTTTTATTTGCAAATATTCAGATCTATTGTTAGTTCTATAATACCTCTCTGATCATTATACACTTTAGTTCCTTTTTCGTTCTTTCTTTCTTCTGCTCGGTGAATGCTCTGTCCTTTGTTGCTCGGTGTCTGTAGAATTCCTTGGCTCTGTTATTCAACCTATATGATCAAATCTGCATGAAGAGTTCTATCTTCACACAAAATATATTCAGCATTCCTCTCCTTGATAATGAATTCCTTGTCTCTTTGTATAGAAATGATTAGCCGTTCAATCTCCCTATTTTTGTCATATATCTTTCCTTGATTCGTAAAACTTGCCATGCGTTTCTTTATCCAATAAATCTCTCCTTAAGTTTTATTCTGTAAATATCTCCTTGATAATTGTGAATAAAAAACACTTTAAATGTCCTTCCATGATTTAGTTTAACTGATGGTTCAAAATAAAGAAATTAATCAATCAATCCCTAAATTGTAGCTCTACCAGCTAAGCAATTTTGTCATTCTTTAGCTCCAGTTAATCTCGATCATCAACTTCATTTATACTATATCATCAACTCTAGTTACTACAGTGCTCGGTATACACTTTCTAGGTAACACTTGCTCGATTACTATTGTGCTTAGTATACACTGTGAACTGCTCGGTGTTCACTGTCACTTAGTGTATACATGTATTTTATGTTTTACCGACCACATAAACTTTGTCTCTTCAGATCTTCAAGGTTATGATATTATGTGTATGAAAAATCAAACCATATCAAGTTGATATCAATGATAATACAATACATTAACTAATTTAATGTCTTGCTTTCACTTTTGCAGCTCGGTGATCATCAACTTATCATCTTCAAGCATTCAATCAATTATATTTCACCACTAGGGTTTTTGCTGAATCTCAAAATTAGATAAGAGTTAAGGATTTTTTTAGAAACTCAGAGATAGACTTGTCTCTGGATCTCGAGATCAAACCAAAGTTAACAAAAACTTTTAGAGATCACAAGACAAGTTTTGTCGCTCAATCTCAAGATGGAATATGAGTTAGGCCAAGTCTTATGAGATTAAGCAAGGATCGTCGATTCAAGATGAGATCAACGGTTGTCACTGAATCTCAAATTGGAACTAGAGTTAAGAATTTTATTTATCAACTCAGATCTATGCTTTATTTCTAAGTCTCGTGATCACACCATAATTAAGCTAGGATCTCGAGATTCAGCGATACAAAGGGATTGAGGTGCTCTGGGTTAAAGGAAGGTTAAGGAAAAAGAGGAGATATATGATTGATCTAACAGTCAGTGTTAAGCCTCAAAGAATGATATGCTCACCTTTTATTATTCAAGGGTTCATGCCTGATCGTCGTGTGTAAGGTTGTCAAGGATAAAGCAAAGATAAAGTGTAGAAGAGTTTGTGTTGATCTAGTGGTTGGCGTTATACCTTAAAGGAAAGATGCTCTGAGGATAGTAATTGAGGAATCACACCATCCTTCCATGTTGTAAGTCAGATCTTGGTCAGCACTAAAGATATAAATAAAGGTAAGGAGAGTTTATATTGATTGGATGGACAACGCTATTCCTAGATGCATAGATTATTAGTAGATAATTCTAAAGGAATTGCGACGTGATGCCACCTGTCTTTATCAGATCTGAGCTTGACTCCTGGGTAACTAAGAAAGATCTATCATTGTGTTTTAAAGTGATATAAATCCTTGATCTTGACCATAAATGTCATATTACATGCCACATGTAGCCTTTATAACCAATATTTGAATTTTTAAATGTTTTCTCAGACATTTTCATGGCGGTGGACTGAGATTTTTTTTCGTCATAAATGCATTGATCTGATATTTTGGGTTATTATTTCACACCTGTAGAGAACTATTTGAATGAAAATCTGATAGTTGCAAAGTGCATTTATGATAGGAAATGATATCTTAGGGTTCTGATCACATTTGTAAGAACTTTTAACCTTAGAGGTCTGTTTCCCAAGAAGTATGGTGGTTGTAGATCATATTATATTGCACAGAATGGAGTGAATTTAGGGTTACAACTTGTTGGTAGACAACTAAATGAATTGAATGCTTTTAATGCTTGCATTTATTGTTGTAAACCCTAACCCTAAATGATCCAAATCTTGTTGCATCCATGTTTCTTGTAAAGGGATTTTCAAGATCATTTAGTAAGGGCTAGAGAATTGGAGAAGTAGAGAGCTAATTAGGTTTCTAACTTGTTTCCAGTGAGTATAGCAGATGTATGTCTAGAGAGTATCATTATAGAAAATAAAATTTCCAATATTTTGCATTTGTTGAAGTGGCATATGTTTTGAAACATTTTAGAGTTGAAACTGGATTCCCTGTACTTAATACAATATTTAATATTCAAGTCTATCCTTGGTTCTTACATGTTCAGTTGTGAATCTTCTAATTCATTGCATGTAATTTATCTGTGTATATGTCATTATTCCTTAGTTTTGATCTAGGATCAAATCAAATAATGCTTTTGATATGACATAAGCTCTTTGGGTTTGTCTAAAGAAGGTCTTATAAGAATTTTTTAATCTTAATTATTTGTATTTATGGTTTTGAGTCCTTGATAATAGTTAGTTTCTCTATCCTGTATCTCAGCTAAAAACATTACCCAATGGATAAAGAACTGATCAATAATTACTATTTTCTACATTGATACATATTTGAATAGGTTTGGATATATTCTTCCCTATCAAAACATCAAAACCATTTTAGTTCCTTTTACATTTTATGGTTGTTAGTTGTTTGTCCTGCATGGTAGTCAAGAGTCAATGAATGAAGTGTTATCATTTCATACTTTTTTACAATTATTTATTGTTAAAATACAAAGTTATAAGGAGTTGTAAAGAGTTGAGTTTCTATCTAGATTAGGTGTACCTGCCTTGGTTTTGCAAAGCAAGAAATGCAGAGGGAAATCTTGTCCCTATATTTAGTATAGTTACCTAGCAGAGCTTTCATACTTGGACCTAACTACTCCTAACATCAGTCTCAAGGTATATTGGTTTCTTTAAATGAATAAAAGTTTTAAACACCAACAAAATGGTGACTGTCTTGGAGAGAGTCATGTGCCAAAAGTTATAGAGTCATATTTTACAAAGAAATATTCTTCATATTTTTAAGAATGAGTCAATTTTTCTTGTCCTTCACTGCATATTTTCTAAAATTCCTAGTTATTAAAGAAATAAAAATACTATCTCACATGTGGTGAGTGGTGACTCCAAGTTTTCTGATTTGCACCAGTGTGCATGATTGAAGAAATGCTACAAAGGAAAGAGGTGGACTTGCAGTGAAGATGCTCCAGATGTTTGGACTCCTGTGACTATGAGCATAGTCAATAAGAGGAATCAATATGAGACCGTATTAGGGATGTGATGTGATTTTTCTGATTTAAAGAAGGTTAGAGTTGGGAAGGGTTTCTCAACTGATTCAAATTTTTCCTCTGCAAAGAGGTGGCAACTCTATGAAATTTTTTGAAGGTGACTTTAGATCAAAGTTTTACAGCGACTCCATCACATTCATTTTTTTTGTTTTCATTGGATAATCCTTTGTTCCATGAAAATTAGTTCTTTAAATTTTCCCTATGAAGTGGTCAGCACAAATTGAGAGGGAAGAAATAGGAAATTCATAACCATCTTGCTTGTTAAGATGTCAAAACCATATAGAAATAGGTTGTATGGGGCTATAAATTTCAATGGCTTCTTCGGTTACCCACATCCTATTCCGTTACAAGTTAGAGACTACTTTCCTAAGTTCAGTGGTATGGGTGAGAAATTGGATGAGATACATCTAAAGTGGTTTTTTTATTTGATGTGTTAGTTCTTTTTCTTTTTGATCCTTGTCTACCTGTAGCTCAGGAATATCTTATTACTAAAATATATAATACATAAAGAATTAGAGCCAAAAGGACCACTGATAGTCTTAATTCAACATGTAGAGCTTACAAGCCTTCTTGTGGCATAGAATTCCTATCCCCTCAAATGAACTCAAAAAACCTAGATAAACCAAAATGATCCCACGAGTTTGGACCACCTTAGGGAAAAAGGAAACCCTAAAACACAACCACCATAACTCAGGATCCCTGCCAACATTAATGCAGATAAGATAGGAAGCAGACTAAGGTTAGAAAATCTGCAAATTAGATTGAAAACCCTGAGTTTCCACCTGTAAACATTTAAGAAACTCAAAATATCCGTAAATCTATCACATAGGCACCCTACAACCTCATCAAATCATCTAAAATATTAGATCAAACCATTTAATGCATCTGCAACCCAAAAAGTAGAGCCATGGCTAAAACCCCTGAGAAACAATTTCAAATATCTGATTATAACAACTACATGTGGTTGAGAATATATGTCAATGACCAATATCAAGACTTTTAAATGCTTTAAATCACAACTAAAAATCTTCTTTTTCAAGTACCCAGGCTCCAACAGTATCATTAGACATGTGGCACCCTGTTGCAATGCCTCATACATTAATCTTTGATTACCTTTATGTTTAAGGCATAATGTCATTTGTCCGATCAAGAAAAATTTACGATACCTTTAATCTCCTTTAAAACCCTAGAGCCATAACCTCAAAAAAGATATGTGTCACTTAGGTATAATTCCTTAAAAACCAATCTTGTTTGCATCTTTCCTTCAAGGCAAAATTTGCACCATTGGATGAAAAGAATATATCTATGCGTCATCTTTACTTTAAGTCTCAGATCTAGCCCACCACTTTACATGTGTTAGCCTATCATGTTGCCTTGATGATTAAACAAAGATCATCATCCACTTTAAGGCATAATGCTGACTACTTGATCAGAAAGATTAGACCATCCCTTAACTACTTTAATAACTCAGAAACACTGCTCCCACGTGGCGCAAGGGCGCAATGCCTTAATGACTAAACCACGTGCATCTTGAAGCTCAAGGAAAAGCGCCCATTATAGATATTCCTCTAGTATATCAGAACCTTCTTTAACCTGCCTTTAACCTAGTTATCTCAATCCCTTTGTATCACAGAATTGCTATATCTTTGGCCTAACCCTTGTCTGATCATGAGACTCAGAGATAAAGGCACATCTCTGAGTTGTTGAACACTTTCATTAACTTTGGTCCCAATCTGAGATTGAGTGACCACCACACATCTGAAACATGATCAACAACCCTCGCTCAATCTCTAAACACTTGTCCTAACTTACGTTTGATCATGAGATTCAGCGACAAAAGCATATTTCTAATCTCCAAATGAAAGCTCTAACCCTGGTTTGATCTTGAGATTCATAGATAAAGGCATCTCTGAATCTCCAAATGCTTTTCTTGACCCAACTTAGATTATGATATTCATTGGTAGCCCTCGATCTGGTCTAGCATTGATAGTTCTCCCTAAATCTCAAAATTATTTGCAGAGACTTAACTGGCACTTTACGAGATCAGGAGATAACAATAAAAAATAAATCACTAACATTGCTGCTAATAATCCTAAAGGATGAAACTTTTCATTAGTATAAAATGAAACTATTTTTGGCCTGTCGATGACATGATCACCGAATGACAGCATTCAATCAAGCATAATGGACACCAAAATAGTCAAGTGTAGAGGAAACCAAAAACAGACAAGTGCAATGGTCACCGAACATGTTAGTGCAATGAAACCAAAATCAGTGAACACCGATATGCACTTTCACCGACAGACAGTTCAAAGTGTAAACCAACAACACATTTCATAGAGGAACATGACAACACAAGTTTATATAGCAACCCAAAGATCACTATGTCTACAGAGACATCACCAAGCCCTAGCCTACAGAGAAAGTTTTATTTTTGAGAAATGTGGATCTGAGTTACATGTCAGATAAAACACTTCAGTTTTATAATTATCTTATGCTTAGCTGTAAAACCATTTCTTGAGGGACAAGTAAAGCATATGTAATTTTTTTAATCATTTTAACTAATTGTAAACATGCAAACTAGGAGATCAAGTTCAAGTTGTAAACCTTTGATCATAGAGTTTTTATTGAAAAACATGAAACCTAAATAGCTCAATACATTGTATAAATAGATGTAGTAATCAATCAGAACAAGATGACTGTAGCCGCAATAGACATCTATTGATCAGACAAAGAGTTTTATACAGAAGGACACAAATGATAGAATTAAGTTATGAAGAACAAGATTCAAGGATATCGAGAAGAATAGAGGTATTAATCAATCACTATAGGTGATACATAGACATTGTGAACTTAAAGGATCTGTATTCAGTAATTCAAGATTGCATACCATTAGGTCTACAAGTATTTTTTACTATTCTCTAACAATTGTAGGAAATAGAAGAAATCCTTTAAGAAGGTGAACTTAAGAGTCTTTATGTAAATCTCTTAACCAAGTGCACACTTAATATTGTTTCTAAATCTCTTAACCGAGTAGACCTAACTAGTATAAAATGTTACTCCTAACAGGATAAGATCATCAGAAGTGATCACACTTGTAGCCTTAACCAACACCTTCCATTCTGTAGATAGTGAAGCTTTGTGGGTTTCATCCCCACCATGGTTTTTACCTTCTAATAGGGGTTTTCTGCATTACCAATGTTTGTGTCGTGTGTAACTACTTTTCATGAATGTTTCTATGAATGTTTACATGCAATTAAATTTATGATTTGATATTACATACATAAGGTAGAAAAACATCAATGGTTGGTAATGCCAGAACAGAGTACTAAAGGTTAATTGATAAAAAGTTTTAAGGGTACTGATTCACCCCTCCCCTCTCTGTACACACCATTCATTATTCCAACAATTGGTATTAAAGATAGATCTCTTATTTGGAAAATTTTAAATTACTTGAGAGAAAAGATCATACAATAGAAAGGTATAAGATTGATAAGAATATTGCAAATCAAAATTTGCAGATACAGATCTTCTATGAGAAATAAAAAGAAGAAAGAATCAAGATGAGAGAGATATTGGATGAAATAAAAGTTATGGCATCTCGCAATAATGAAACAAACTATCATCAAGAAGAGATACCTAATTTGTTTGAGTCATTAGGATCCACATCTAGCAATACATCAGACACATCTAAAGGAAGCATTAAAATTCTGAATGAAATCAATCAACATCTGAGAGGACAAATAAAGGTATTGTAAATTGATCAAGAGACACATATTTTAAGGATGATTGATTTTATGAATAATGCTAGACAAGCTGAACAAGAAAGAAAATTAGCTATTGATGACAGAAGAAAGATCACTGAGAAGTTACAAGAGGGAGAAACTGAAATAGAAATACTTGCTAAGCATCATCATGATATCACCAATCAAATAGTTCTTATTAGTCATGTGGCAAACTGAATGAAGATCAAAATCAATGGAAAATTGGAAGCTATTGGTGAACTAAGAGAAGAAAATGAGAGACTAAAGCATGAAGCAAGGATTCAACAATAATACAATGATATGATCAAGAAAGATAAAGAAAGTACAAAAATAATGGCTGATTTTCTGAATGGACAAATGGTGTAGGAGAACCTAGGTTAGACAATTTTTTTGTAAGGTGTTGTGTTCTACCATTCATGTAATGACCAAGGTCAATTGGTGAACAAACAGCACAGTTGATTTTTATCTTGTGTTTAGTTTAAGTGTGTGTTGAGGTAGTTTATAAACCTTTAGAAATCCAACCAAGGCACACAGAACCATAATTTTGAAAGGGTAGTAAGATAGTGTACTCAGGAAATACTATTGCTAAGGTTAGACTGGTGCTCAGGAAATACTATTTCTCGGGTTACACTAGTGCTTGAGAAATAATGTTGCTTGGGTTGCACTGACGGTCAGGCAGTTCTGCTACTCAGGTTTACTGCTCAAGTGTGTCACTCAGGTTTGCTGCTCGGATTTGCTGCTCGAGGTTGCTTTTGACACTCGAGTGTTGAAGACCATTTTTTTTTGGCACTTGGGACTGGTGCTCGGTAATGGCAGTCTATTACTTGGATATCTCAGTTAACGACCAAGGAAACATGGGATTTGACATTGATGACCAATTGGGTCAACTGCAACGGATCCTAACATATCAATTGTGTCTTGGATGAATAGAGACACCTATTCCAGTGATAAGAGGGTCATTTATTGATTTCCCATTCCTTCTTTACAAAGGTTGTTAAAGTTGTTGGAGGACGTGAGATATTTTGAAAGATGGCTATATAGTTGAAAGTTTGTAAGAGAGATAGAGAGAGGATTGTACATGTAATAGATGTCATATTGTGAATAGAAAAAATAGAAAGTGTTTGGAAACTATATTGATCATTTTTCATGTATTCTATGAGCAATTTGTGGTGTTTTATTTCTCAAGCTGGACCAGTCTGTGTCGTATTAGTGGAGAATACAATTCACACCAAGCATAAGGTAGATGCAAGGAAAAGAGATGTTCAATTTCAAATTGGAGATTAGGTCATGGTGCACCTCAACAAAGAAAGGTTGCAGAAAGGAGTTCTGAGTAAGCTTCAGATGAGGAAGATAGGACCTTGTGCAATTCTGGCAAAGTATGGATCTAATGCTTATAGAGTTGATCTTCTTGTAGACATAGGATTATCTCCTTTTTTCAATGTGGTAGATGTGGTATCATATAAAGGACCAATTACATAAGGATATTCTGATCTAGCAATAGATACAAAGGATCTGAAAGCACTCAAACTTCCTGTTGCACCGAGATTGAAAGAAGAGAAGATTCTAAATTCAAGAGTTTCCAAGCAGACTAGACAACAAACCTACACAAAACATCTGGTCAAATTGCAAGGGCAAGCTTATTCACAGGCTACATGGGTGCAAGAAACTGATTTCAAGAAGTTAGGAATTAATCCTAACTTGATCCAATCACATCGAAATTGATTTCTTTTGTTTGGAGGAGTATGGTGTAGGAGCACCTAGGTTAGAGAATGTTTTTCTTAAGGTGTTGTGTTCTACCATTCTTGTAATGACCAAGGTCAATCAGTGAACAAACAACATAGTTTATTTTTAGCTTGTTTTTAGTTTAAGTGTGTGTTGAGGGAGTTTATAAACCTCTGCAAATCCAACCAAGGCACTCAGAACCATAATTGGTGAAAGGGCACTAAGATAGTGTGCTCAGGCAATAATATTTCTCAGGTTACACTGGTGCTTAGGTAATACTATTTCTTGGGTTACAGTAGTGCTGGAGAAATATAGTTGATTAGGTTGCACTGAAAGTTGAGAAATTTTGATGCTCGGGTGTGTCTCTTGATTTTTTTGCTCGGGGTTGCTGACTGATGCTTGGGTGTTGAAGACCATTTTGTTTTTGGTGCTTGGGACTCATGCTCGGTAATGGCAGTTTTTTACTCGGTTATGTTGGTTAATGACCTAGGAAACACGGGATTTGACATTTATGACCAGTTGGGTCAACTACAATGGCTCCTAATGTGTCTCTTGTGTCTTGGATGAATAGAGACACCTAGTCTAGTGATGGGAGGGTCTTTTATTGATTGTCCATGTCTTCTTTATAGAGGTCGTTAAAGTTATTGGAGGACACAAGATATTTTGAGAGATGGCTATATAGTTGAAAGTTTGTAAGAGAGATAGAGAGAGGATTGTGCATGTAATAGATTTTAGATTTTGAATAGATAATACAGAAAGTATTTGGAAACTATCTTGACCATTTCTCATGTATTCTATGATCAATTTGTTGTGTTTGATTTCTCAGGCTAAACCAGCAGTTTATCTGGAGAATGAATCTATCCTAGTAGATTCTAAAGCATGAAATAGTAGCTTAAGGGTGGGAACAAGGTCTAGAGAACTTGAGGTGAAGTTCTTAGTGACTTGCTCGAGGTAGGATTTGATAATACCCTATAAGGTCCATTAAAGAGACCTTGGAGTAGAGTTATACTAAATCTCAGTAGCACTAGATCTCAGTTCTACATCAACAAAGAAGACTCAACAATAATATGGCTCTAGGGTATACCGAGCATGGAGAATCATCAAACCAAGATGATCACAAAGATGTCTACACAAATCCAATAATAAAGAAGATGTCATGCAATCACTATGGAAAACTAGGCCACACTTCCAAAATCCACTTCTACATTCATAGGTAATTGTTATAACTGTAACAAGCATGGACACAAAGCACATGAAGGCTAATCTAACATGAAACAACTAAAGAAGAAATCCTATATGGAAAAATATTCTTCTACTTGCAAAATTCATGGCCACACATCTAATGAATGCAAAAAAAAGAAAAAGAAAGCATGAAAACCAAAAGAACAAGAAAATGCTTATCAACCAAGAAGAGTCGGTAACTCATATGTTTTGGATTACAACACATGGGAAAATTGCACAACATTTGGTAGATATAGTCACATAGCTGCAAAATGCATGAGGAAATGGATACGAAGATCAAGGAACTGGACTAGCTCTGGAATGACATGCTTACACTATCATAAGGTTAGTCATCTAAGAAAGGAATATAGAGACTGAGTGACAGAGAAAAACACTTTTGCTAATGGGAACACTATTGAAGATATTAGGAGAATGAGAAATCAAATGTGGAGGAAAGCTTCAAGCAAAGATGATGTTGGAACAAGCACAACAATTGGTGACACCTCATCCAATGGATTAGGTGATATCACCACCCCCACCTAAGAAAAACAAGTAAGTATGGAGATGCACTCTAAAAAGTTATATTTTACATCAGTTCCAATATACATTGATAATATGCCAAATAAGCATGAATGGAGAAGCACTATGGTATTACTTGTTATGATTTTGTGAATCCAATCTCGTCGGTCAATAGATACCGAGAAATGTCAATGTACATATGAAAGAACACCAAGTTGTTAATGTAAACTGAGCATCATCAATAATCATGTAAAAATACAATCAAGTCTTCACTACATACTAAGCATCATCAGTGGATATGTGAAAGGTCAATTGAGATGACACTTACCCCAAGCAGTATATACTCACTAAGCCATGAAGTTTGTGTGATGACCGAGTGACTCCGTCTTTGACCACCAAGAAGTAGGTGAAGCATTTATTGCACCACTTAGGGAATCATCTATAAAAGGGTGACATAAGTATCATTCATTCACCAAGCATTTAAGAGCAAAGAATAGAGTGAAGAAGAGTGACCAAGGATTGACCACATTACAGAGAGATTCACAAGCACATTCACAGCTACTCTGACAGATTCCCATCATCTACAGCTAAGATCAAGTGAGTATCTAAAACTCACCAAGAAAATAGATGTATCTAAAACTCACCAAGAAAATAGATCATTTACAAAGAAATCCCTAATTCTATGAAAAATGGTAACCACATCACTGATGAACTATGACTGATTGAATGATTGAAGATGTTAAGTTGATGATCAAAGAGCCGCAGAAAGTTAATGCAAGACATTAAATCAGTTAATGTATTTTATTGTCATTGATGTCAACTTGATATAATCTGACTGGTCATATACATATTGTAAAAGACTTCAAAGAACCAAAGAGATAAAGGTTATGTTATGAGTAATGCATAAAAGTTCAGTATACACCAAGTGACAACAAACACCAACGGACAGTGCAAATCCATGAATAGAGAACCCCGAGAAGAGTCACAGTGTAAACCAAGAAAGAACCCGAGAAACCATTACTGAGAAAAACCAAAATGATACCTAAGAAGAACTAAAGGTCACAGTTTTTCTTGATAGACAGACCACCCTGACGAACAGAGATGCCAGAGGACAACTAAAGTCAAGACCGAGAAAAAAATGAGTTAAACACCGATTAGAACTGAAGTTCAAAAATGACAAAAGACTTAGCTGGCAGGAGCTAAATATAGAGTTAATTGTTTGATTGCATTGTTTTCATCAACCAGTTAAAAGATAAAGATAAGCTAGAGATTTAAAGATACTTTTATTCCATTTTTCAAGAAGAAATCTACAAGATAAAACTAAAGCAATCTTTAAAGCAAGAATGGCGAGATTTGTGGATCACATGAAGAAAAAGAAAGACAAGGACTTAGAAATGGTAAAATCATGTCTATCAAAGAGACAAGATAATTCGTTATGAAAAAGAGGAATTTTGAAGAGAATTTTGGTGAAGATAGAAGTCTTCATACAAATATGATCATACAAGCTAAAGAACAGAGCTAATATTTCTGCAAACGCCAAGCAACAACATTCACTAAGAAGAAAGAAGTAGAGAAAAGGAATTGAAGAGAAAATTCATTAGAAAGGTATTATGAGCTTACAATAGATTTGAACATCTGCAAGATTAAGTTGTATTTATGAACAGATCATATATTGTTTGTGTTTAACCATTTATTTAGAAAATATCTTAATAGATTAGGATTTAACCATCCTTTGTATATTGAGATACATCCCAAGGAGTATCAAAAGGTTTCTCATGAAGATAGAATAATGAATGACAGATATCAAGTGACAAACTGTTAGTTTTAAATCCTCTAACAAGGTCGCTCTTAACAATGTGTTTGTAACCTTTAACAAGGTTGGCTCTTCACCGAGCTCACTTCATAAAAGTGAAAATTTTGGGTTACCGGTACCAAGTGGTTTTTCCACTAACAGGGTCTCCATGTTAAAAATTCTTTTTTCAAATGTGTATATGGTTTATTTCTTTGATGTTTTTCTTTACACATTACTAAACTAAGATTGATCGGTAAACACTAAGTTATTTACTGTATTTTGGTAAAGGTTAAGAAAAGATAGACTGTTATTCGGTAAAGCTTAAGAAAAGGATAAAAAGTATAAACACTAAGCAGTATATATATGTTAGATTCACACAAAGCATACATCTTGTAGGAATAAAGATAACTAGAGTTTTATATGTGTGGTATAAATTTTTGGGTTGATTTATTAGATTAATTATTGAGGACACTAATTCACCCCCCCTCTCAGTTATTCTAACAATCACGAGTCACAAAGATCAATAATACTAATGACAAGAAGGTCATCTAATCAAGAATACAACCTATGAAGATCCTAAGTATAAAATTTTCCCACATTTTTCCTCACAACCCGATGACGTTGGAGCATTTTCAAGCATCCCTCCTAGGTTTTTTCTAGTTTAAGATGTTTGAGCATATATCCACTGCAATATTGTAGAGATCAAACATCTTGAAGTTTAAGAAGCTTACAAGAAGCTTTGCATAGATAGAAACCTTAAGGATGAACACAAACAAATTGAGTTAAAGGGGTTAAAAAATGCCCTAATGTTCTTGAAAGATTTTAAGACTGAGTGGATTCGTATAGTACTTAGTCAAGTACATGAGAGGAAAATGTGGTTGGATGAACCAAAACTAATCACTAAGGATGTAATTCAAGTAGTAACCAGTTATCCAATAACCGACAAGGCAAAATCCCTAAAACATCCTTCTCGTCCTAAGATTGAAAAGATAACAGGTGCAGTATGGGACAAAAGAGATTTAAAGGTCAATTCAATCACCGACCCAGAGATGAATTTCAGTGGATGTGTACTAGGATACAAGGTATTCCAAGCCAGTCGATTGAACAACATAGCATACGGAGTAGTTGACACTACCTAGAAGATTTTGAAGAAGGGATTACAATTGGATCTATCAGAGATTCTACTAAAGCAATTGGAGGATAACATGAGGACTATTAGGTTAGCCAGATCTAATTCATGTAAGTTCGGTTCACTCCTCATGTGCACATTTTTTTATTACTAGAATTTCTTCCCATCTATCGGTAACATCAATTAGGACACAACCCGACCAGTAACTATACAAATTAGTGAATATATTAAGTCACTAAGGGACAATTTTACATCATTCATGGATGCATAATTCACTACCTTCAAGGACAGGATGCAAAAAAGAATGAGGATACCTGAATAACTAGTGGAACAGTATAAGGATGACATATGTTTCATAGTGGATACTAACACCACTTTAATAAAACCAACTGTACCGAGAACAACATGGTTACAACCACTTGATTATGAGATCAACATAGATCAAGCTACAGAGGCTATTGAAGCCCTGCTAAATGCAGCAGTAGACAAATCATTACCAAAATTTTGCACATATGAGGAAGCTAGGGCTATAATCAAAACTGGCCTAGTAGTGAAGAAGATAGACTGAAAGAAGAATAAAATCATAAAAACACTTGCGAAGAAACTTTGGGTAGATGATAATGTTGGAGATTCGCTTCTGTGAAAATAATTGATTGCATGTTTGTCATTGATAACAACATATAATATACAGCAGTGTTCTATATGAAATTATCAGTACATATGTTCTGGAGCTATGCATGTTTATTTCCATGGTGTATACATGTTCTAGATGCTATGTGCATTCACACCAAGTCAGATATGAAGTTTCAGTTGGGTTATGTTAATTAGTTATAGCAGTTACTATATGCACCCTAAAATGGTCACCTAGACTTTGGGCCCCATTTTATTATTTTATCATTTTATCAATTTCGTGAATCAGTGCTTTGGAATATTTTCAATTCAAATCAATTTCTTTGATCAAATTGTAATTAATTCAATCATTCATATATTTCAATATTTCCTAAGGTTTGATCATTTTTATTTAATTAAAAGATTTAATCTCCCATTTAATTAAATTCATCTTATTTAATTAAATTCAATTCCTCCCATTTGATTAAATAAAATTCTTCTAATTTATTTAATTGAAAGAAAACCCCTCTTTTAATCAAATAAATAAAAATCCCCACTTAAAGTACTTTATTTGTTGAAAAAGGAAATGAATTAAATAAAAATTAAATAAAAATCCCCTTTTCATCACATCTTCCTAAGTGGTGGGTTTTTTCCTCTTAATCATAGCCTTTGATTTTTGCCTCTTAATCTCAATCGTTCACTTTCCTTTAAAAGGAGACCTCTCCTCATTTTGATATCATCTGTTTCATAGTATTGTTATGCTGGAGGTTTGGAGAGAAATTTTGGAGGAGCATTTGAGCATTTGAGCTTGTATATTGCAACTTCTCTCTTCTTGTCTCATTCTTCTTGCATTCATGGCTCCTCATGTAGATTAGATTCATGTTTATTTTCATATATTAAACTTGCATTTGTATTTCTTTCATAGATTAATCATGCATTGTTATCATTTAGATTAATTTTCTTTCATGCATTTTAATCATATAGAGTAGATCTCATTTTCATGCATTTGAATCTCTCATTTCATGGTGTACTTGCATAGGCACTAACTAGGTCAATCTGAGGGCCTCCATTTCACACATTTGCACTCCATGACTAGAGAGCTATGGATCAATATTTGAGGCCTCATTCTTGAGAAACCTTGGATGGAATGATTCATAGAAGTGTGTCAACATTTATGCACACATTTTTGGCACCCACCATGGGGCAGAAGATTCATTTTCTGTCTTTATAGCTATTTTTAGTCAATTTTATTTTCGGATCCAAAATTTCTATCTTTTTTGTACTTGCTATTTTTGTCTGCAGAGAAAGTTTGCGCAAGCTTTTGCTAGTTTTCACGTGAGATTGTGCCAGATCTAGTGTTTCTTTGTGTGGATCAGTGTACTTCTTCACATGACTCATGGTACTTCTTCACGCAAGAGTTGGCATCAATGCAGTAATTTATCTGCTTTGATGTTTCTGTCATTTTTTACTATCTGTGCATTCTGTCGCGTGACAATGCATTTTGTCACGTGAACTTTCTATTTTCTCACGCAAAACTGTCATTTTCTTGCATGGCTCTATCATTTATTCACACAATATTCTGTAACAAAGAGCTATTTTTTATTGCTATATCGATTATATCCCTGATTTTTCATGCTAACCACTAATGTTTACTATTTCTAGTGGTTTGTGATTTGTTTTTGTTGTTGCTGTTGCTGATTTGGACTTGCTTGGATAAACAACAAAATGATTCCTGTTGCATTGGATTTGAGGTATTTTGTTTCTCTCTATAACATTTGGATTTTGGGAATTAAAATGAACATCTCATGTGTTTAGCTTGAGTTTTTCTTACTTTCATAGATCACATTTCCAAATTGGTGCTCTAAAATGGACCTAGATTTGCTTTCTTGCATATATGTTTCACATAGTAATTAGGCCCTATGAACACTATTTGTGGTGATCTTGAGAGAG
>MU226606.1:8925920-8945628 GCA_018584345.1 Thuja plicata
TGCATTCTTTGACTACATGTGTTCCTGAGTCGACCACACATTAGTCAAAGAGGGGCAAATGTATGCACCCTAAAATGGTCGCCTAGACTTTGGGCCCCATTTTATTATTTTATCATTTTATCAATTTTCTGAATCAGTGCTTTGGAATATTTTCAATTCAAATCAATTTCCTTGATCAAATTGTAATTAATTCAGTCATTCAATTATTTCAATATTTCCTAAGGTTTGATCATTTTTATTTAATTAAAAGATTTAATCTCCCTTTTAATTAAATTCATCTTATTTAATTAAATTCAATTCCTCTCATTTGATTAAATAAAATTCTTCTAATTTATTTAATTGAAAGAAAACCCCTCTTTTAATTAAATAAATAAAAATCCCCACTTAAAGCACTTTATTTGTTGAAAAAGGAAATGATTTAAATAAAAATTAAATAAAAATCCCTTTTTCATCACATCTTCCTAAGTGGTGGGTTTTTGCCTCTTAATCATAGCCATTGATTTTTGCCTCTTAATCTCAATCGTTCACTTTCCTTTAAAAGGAGACCTCTCCTCATTTTGATATCATCTTTTTCATAGTATTGTTATGCTACAGGTTTGGAGAGCAATTTTGGAGGAGCATTTGAGCATTTGAGCTTGGATATTGCAACTTCTCTCTTCTTGCAATCATGGCTCCTCATGTAGATTAGATTCATGTTTATTGTCATAGATTAAACTTGCATTTGTATTTCTTTCATAGATTCATCATGCATTGTTATCATTTAGTTTAATTTTCTTTCATGCATTGTAATCATATAGAGTAGATCTCATTTTCATGCATTTGAATCTCTCATTTCATGGTGTACTTGCATAGGCACTAACTAGGTCAATCTGAGGGTCTCCATTTCACACCTTTACACTCCATGACTAGAGAGCTATGGATTGATATTTGAGGCCTCATTCTTGAGCAACCTTGGATGGAATGATTCATGGAAGTGTGTCAATATTTATACACACGATTACTTTAGCAGCACGCATTGTACTCATGGCTTTGAGAGAGTCTCTTGAAGTCATTCCTTGTCTTTTGCTTGCTTTTTATATCTCTTTTTGGAGAGGAGTTTTTCCCACTGGGTTTTCTCCTTTGTCTCTAGTTTACAGAGATTTCCTTGTTTGGGTACCTGATCAGGCCTTGTTGTCAGGACCCTCTTTTCCTGCTTTCATAGTTTCTTCCCTCCCAAGCTTCGCTTAAGGGGGGGTGTTAGAGTACATAGTTAATCTTCACTTATTAATTATATCATATTGATATTAATTATTAAGTTGTCGTACTCTATTTTTCACTTAAGCTTTCTCTTATGTTAGCTTTTTCCTTTTTTAGGGTTTCATTCAACTTTAAGGTTGAATGCTTGTAATTCTTTTTTCATAGTCTTCGAATATATTTGAGCTCACATTTTGAGCACAGAAGGGTTTCTATATTTTCTATCTTTTGCTTCATTCTTTGTAACAGGTATTTTGCATGCAGATTGGTCATGGAAGTCAAAGTTGTATTTATCAGTTTCTACATGGTATCAGAGCCACATTGTTGCTGCTTGGTTTGAAGGTTTTTGAAGTCGTAATTCAAAGATGATAGCCACAACCTCTCTAGGGTTTTTTTGTCATTTCTAAGGAGACACTATTTTTTAGAGCTGTTTGAGCCAAAATAGACTCCACCATCACCGTTAGAAGGCCCAAGAGAGTCGAAATACATATAAAGTTTGATATATTTGGTCACAGTGACCTCTGGAGAAAGTTTTTGGCCTATTAGGGCTATACGGCTCAAAAATCAAGGCAGAAATCAATAAAAAATTTAAAAAAATATATTTTTTTAATTAAAATTTTGCGCCCCCGTGTGCGCCGCCACCATCGCCCTGCCCCTGGCCTGCGCGCAACCCTCCCGCCACCGCGCAGCCACCAAGACCCACCGCCACCGCAGCCTCGCCCGGCCGCCACCCTGCCCGGCCACCACCTCTGCCGGCGCCGCGGCCCACTGGCCATCCTGCCCAGCTGAACATCCCATGACTCCCATACAGCCGTCAAATTATTTGACAGGACTGTGTTTTTCCAGCGAGCTCACTTTTGAGGGTACCTGTCGGTCTTTTGCTTGTAACTCGAGCATACGATGTCCGTTTTTGAAAAATGAAATATTTCCAGAAAGGTATTTCTGAGGCAGACATGTTGGTGCTAGTCTTGATTCCTAATTTTTCCATTTTCTTGCTAGATTTTGTAGTCAAAGATGCACCTTCTTTTATGCTCCTGTTTTACTTCGAAAACTCAAGTTTTTCTCTGGTTCTTTGTGTTTTTTGCTTCATATTGTGGTGTACAGGAGCTAGTTTGATAGTTTGTGGGGGGGTACATATTTATTTCTACATTTTCAATTCAAAGAGACCCTTCTACTTCTATCTTATTCTCTCAATGTCGGACACATCCATTGTTGTTCTGACTCCACATAACTACCACACATGGAAGCCATAAATGACTAGACTCCTCATGTCACGAGGTTTATGGTCCTGCTTAGATACAGTTCAGCCAGTTCTACAGAGGTCTTATGAGGCTCTTATGCACAAGAACAGGATGGATGAGGCAATGGGCCTCATTTCCCTAAACATTTCAAATGGGTTATTGTTTCACCTGGATGGTTTGACCACACCTAAGGATATGTGGGACAAGTCCTCCACCTTGTTTGGCACCATGAATCAATTTGAGATTCTCCAGATAGATGTAGATTTTACCTCCTTGGTACCTGAATCATTCACCAGCATTAAGGACTTCCTGATGAAGTTCAAGTCTCTTCACTCTATTTTATAGGTTGCCGGAAAGACGAAGTCAAATGAAGAGTGTATCTTTCTGATACTCTCAAAGCTTCGTGGCCCTTATTAGATTTTCACTTCTACCTTCTACTCCACTATGGATGCACTGGGTGCACGTCATGTTATGCCCTCTTTTGAAAACTTTTGTGACAGATTAACTCATGAGCAGTCCAAGCTTAGTCAGATGGATTCTCTTACAGGTTCAAAGTTGCAGGCATTTCTTGCCAAGTCATCTGAGGATACACAGAAGCCAAAGCCGAAGCAGATATCTGATTCATCTTCTCAGCACTCTACTGGCCCACCATCTTCTTCTAAGAAGGATAAATAGAAGACTCAGAACCCTACTTGTTCCTATTGTCAGAAGGGGCCCCATGATGAGTCACAGTGTTTTCAGAAGATATTTGATGGCTATGAGAAACAGATTGTAGATTTGCAAGCTCTCCTTCAGAAGAGAACTATTTCCTCCCCATCCTCTTCCACCTCACAGAGGTCAACTTTTTAGTCTTCTGCCTCATCTTTTACATCTAGACAGGATTTTGGACAGGGTCATGCTTTACGAGCTTCCGTTGCCTCCCCTTCACAGGTCCCTTGGATACTTGATTCAGGTGCTTCTCACCATATGGCATCTTCTCCAGAGATCTTCTCTTCTATTGAGGCCTCTCCTATACCCCACATTCTCATGGGGAATAACACTATTATGCCAATCTACAGGAAAGTTTCTGTATGCATTCAGGATGGCACATTCAATGATGTATTGTATCATCCATCTCTGACTACAAACCTTCTCTTGATTTACCAGATTACACACAGTGGATCAGGGAAGACAGTTGAATTCTCGCCAGATTCAATCTTCATTCGGGATAGTGTGACAGGTGGCATTGTTGCTACAGGGATAGTTGATCATTCCACCCACCTCTACACATTCACACATTTTGGTCCACCATCTCCATTATCGGAGCTTAGCTCTCCTCTTCCGCGAGAGCATCATGTGGTGCAGTCAGGTCACTTGAACCTCTGTGTTGTTCCTGAGACCCCTGTTGTGACTGCCACACCACATCTTTCTGAGGTTCTTTCTCTTTAGTAGGTTTCTTCTTCAGCACTACCAGACCCTCCAGCTCCATTCATCAAGCCACCAGGTGTAGCTTTTGAGGATTCTACAGAGGACACTCATCTCCTCTCTCATGCTAGTGTCAGCACACCTGTCATACCACTTGCATTAGGGATTCCTTTTTAGGATCCTTGTGTCTTCTCATTTGAGCATCAGCTCAACCTTCCAGTGACACCTCATCCTTTGAGGTCACCTCTTCAATTCTCACTTCCTTTCACTCCTTTGTATTGGAGTCATGGTGGTCTGTTCATTGATCCAGGGGTTCTTTCTTTTTGGGGGGGCTTTGGAGCCTCGACCCTCTCTCACGGGGGGGGTTAGCAGCACGCATTGTACTCATGCCTTTGAGAGAGTCTCTTGAAGTCATTCCTTTTCTTTTTCTTGCTTTTTATATCTCTTTTTGGAGAGGAGTTTTTCCCACTGGGTTTTCTCCTTTGTCTCCATTTTACAAAGATTTCCTTGTTTGGGTACCTAATCAGGCCTTATTGTCGGGATGATCTTTTCTTGCTTTCATAGCTGTGCTAGGTTTTCTTACCTCCTAAGCTTCACTTAAGGGGGGTGTTAGAGTACATATTTAATCTTCACTTATTAATTATATAATATTGATATTAATTATTAAGTTGTCGTACTCTATTTTTAACTTAAGCTTTCTCTTAGGTTAGCTTTTTCCTTTTTTAGGGTTTCATTCACCTTTAAGGTTGAATGCTTGTAATTCTTTTTTCATACTCTTCGAATACATTTGAGCTCTCACATTTTGAGCACAGAAGGGTTTCTGCTTTTTCTGTCTTTTGCTTCATTCTTTGTAACAGGTATTTTGCATGCAGATTTGTCTTGGAAGTCGAAGGTGTATTTATCAGTTACAGCATGTGAAGATTATCTGTCAAGAGCCGAAGTAAATGCATTATTTCTTGAGTTGCGCCTATCTTTGGGATATGTGTGTTTGTATCAATGTTTATTTATGAGTTAGTGATGATTACAAAAAGGTGCCAAGCATTTTTTAAGAGAATCATGATATTGGAGTAAAATTGGTGAAGCCAACTTTGTGAAGTGTTGCGTCTGTTCAATTTGGGTTGCGTGGTTCTAACTTTAATTGCGTGGTTAGTTAAGCTGACAAAGAAGTTGATTAAGTGTTCCTAGATACCATTATGACCTTATCCTTGGTGAAGATACATATAGCAATTCAAATGTGTTCATTAAGAGTGAAAATGAAGTGAAATAATAGACAAAAGAGAGAAGAAAGTCAGACAGAATAAGTTGAAGAATTATGTGAAGAAACAGAAGAAGATTACAATTCATTGGAACTGATCAAGATAGTAGGTCTACTCAAATAGTTCATCTATCAGATATAGTTTATATTTTTTCTACTGAAGGTTGCAACCTTCACCATTTTAGTAGTGAGCTTTTGGACAGTGAGTCCTCACCCCTAACAGGGTTACTTGTAAAAAGACTCTTAACAAGATCCGAGCTTTAACCAGGTCTCTGTACTTATTGCATTGTAAATAAAAACTCCTAATAAGGTTGCAAGATCTCCTAACATGGATAATTCTACTCAAGTATAGTTCTTTGTGGGTACTAATTCCCACTAGGGTTTTTACCTATTTGGTTTCCCCGTAACCAAAATTGTTGTGTTCTCTATTGTGTTATCTGAATGTGCATTTTCTTTATGTTAATTTATATCTAAGAGAAGAAAAGAATTAAAATAGTTTATACCTGATTCACCCCCACCCCCCACCTCTCAGTATCCCTTAGGACTATTCCAAAAATTGGTATCAGAGCCAAGTGCCTTGGATAGAAAGCCTAACAGCTTAAGGTAGATCAGATGGCATACTTCAGCAAAGAGATTCCTAAGTTTGATGGAGAAAACTATCTTGACTAGAATAAAAAAATGATAACACATCTTCAGTGCATTGGATTTGAGATCTATGATATTTCCCTTTCAAGCAATTGAAGTTTCCACCCTGAAAGACCTTGCAGAAGAAGACTCTATAATAAAACAAAAGGAAGTGTTCACTCAAAATGTAATCGCCAAAGAAGCCCAAGTACAATAAGGAATGTTATCATTCTAAAGATGGTGTCACCAATGATGATTCAGGAGAAGATGAAATTGGTTTTGTTTCCATTAAATACATTGAGAAGATGCTTGAATAAATGGACAAAGAAGATGAAGAAAAAACACAAAAGTTAGCACTAGTTTCAAATGCTGACCTCAGAACTGACTGGATCATTGACAGCGGATGTTCACACCACATGATAGGAGATAAAGACAGATTTGTATATCTAGACAAGTAAAAATGTGGCATGCTTAGATTTGGAGATAACACTCCCAAACCTATCATAGGCAGAGGTTCTATCACCTTAGATGGAAAGAATAAGACAGATGATGTTCTTTATGTTTATGGTTTACATCATAACTTACTAAGTGTTGGACAGTTGCTTGATAAAGGATATCAGTTGGAATTCAAAGACAACCAGTGCATCATTAACAACAAAGAAGGAGACATGATTGCATTAAGCTCAAAGACCAAAGGTAATTTCTTTCAGCTCAATACAGAAGTAATTTTTTTTGTTGCAAAAGTGGATGACAGTTGGCTATGGCACAAGAGACTTTGTCATATCAGTTTGGACAACATAGTCAAGATAAGTAATATAAAGGTAGTAAGAGACCTTCCAACTATTGCAAGACCATTTGACACCATATGTAGGGAATGTGTGATGGGGAAGCATGTGAGGACCTCATTTAGGAGAAAACAAGACTCTGGTGAAAACAAATTAGATCTAATACATACAAACCTATGTGGACCTACTCAAACAAGATCATACTACGGAGAAAGGTATTTCATTTTGTTTGTTGATGATTTCTCAAGGATGATGTGGGTTGTGTTCCTAAAATACAAATCTAAAGCTTTTGAGAAGTTCAAAGTGTTCAAAGCTAAGGTTGAGAATGAATCTGGATTAAAGATAAAAAATTTGAGATCTGATAGAGGAGGAGAATTCACCTCTGACCAGTTTTATGATTACTGTGAAGAACATGGAACCAAGAGATAGTTAAGTGCACCTAGAACCCCTCAGTAGAATGTGATTGTAGAAAGAAGGAACATAATAATACTTGAAATAGCACACACTATCATGATTGAAGGAAAGGTTTCCCATACCTATTGGAGATATGTGGTCAATACATCAGTCTATACTATCAATAGAATACAATTAAGGCCAGGCGCAAACAAAACTCCCTATGAACTTTGGTTTGGTAATGTACCTACTGTAAAATACTTCAGAATCTTTGGAAGAAAGTGCTACATTAAGAGAGATGATAGAATTGGGAAGTTTGATGCTAGAAGCGACGAAGGTATTTTTCTTGGCTACTCTACTAAAAGCAAAGCCTATAGATGTTTTAATCTAAGATCAAAGAAGATCATTCAAAGTACTCATGTGAAGATTGATGAGAATTGTATGATTCAAGAAAGATATTATGGTTTTGCTTCCATGATTGAAGATGAGCCCAGATGCATCAATAAGAACACATTTATTGAAGAAATGTTTGACTGTATTGATGTTTCATGTAACAATCCTGAACCAAGTGAAGAAGAATCATAGATTATAGATGAAAGTATCACTCCTAAGAACTCAAAATACACATCCAAATACCACTCTAAGGAAGATATCATTGGAGATCAGAGGGCTAAATTCATGACAAGATCTAGAGCAAAAGGTTCAACCGCCGATGAAGAGGTATGCTTACTTTCACAGATTGAACCCTTAAGTGTTGAAGATGTGTGCAAAGATTTAGATTGGAAAAGATCTATGCAAGAAGAATCAGATCAAATAATCAAGAATAAAACATGGGAACTGGTCCCTAGACCTCATGACAAGAACATGATTGGAATAAAGTGGATATTCAGGAACAAAATGAATGAAAAAGGCACAATGGTAAGGAACAAAGAAAGATTAGTATGTAAAGGATATGCATAGAGAGAAGAAATAGACTACACTGATACATTTTCCCCTGTGAGAAAACTAGAAGCTATCAAGTTGTTTTTGGCCTATGCAACATTCAAGAACTTTAAAGTATATCAAATGGATGTCAAGTCATCTTTTCTGAATGGTGACTTGAAGGAAGAAGTCTACATAGAACACCCTGAAGGATTCAAACTTTCAGACAAACCAAACATGGTATGTAGACTAAAGAAAACACTTTATGGACTTAAACAGGCCCCAAGAGCTTGGTATGAGAGACTTGAGGGTTACTTAACAAAGATAGGATTCAAAAAAGGAGAAACAGATTGTAATTTATTCATAAGAGAGACAGATGAAGGATTATTACTCGTTGTTATTTTTTTTGATGACATTATCTTTGGAGGTAATGAAAAAATTAGTGCAGAATTTGCCAAAGAAATGGAAAGTGAGTTTGAAATGAGCATGATTGGACCTATCAAATATTTTCTTGGATTGAATGTAAAATAAACCGACAAAGGCATATTCATAAATTAGTCTGAGTATGTGAAGGAGATATTAAAGAATTTCAAAATGGAAGATTGCAAACCAGTAAGCACCCCCATGATAACATGAAGCAAGATTTCTAAAGATGATGATTCCACAACAGTTGAAAAGACTCTATACAAGTCTATGATTGGAAAACTCATATATTTTACTCAATCTAGACCTGATATTTCTAATGTAGTTGGCATTGTTGGAAGATTTGCAGCTGAACCTAAACAAAATCACCTAATGGAAATAAAAAGAATATTTAGATATTTAAAATGAACTATAGACTATGGTTTATGGTATCCTAACTCAGAGAATATAAAAATTCATGTGTATACTAATGTTGATTAGGTAGGTTGTGTTGATGACAGAAAGAGTACATCAGGAGGAGCAGTATTTCTTGGAGACATATTGGTCACTTGGACAAGTAAAAAGTAGAATTGTATCTCTTAGTCAATAGTAGAAGCTGGGTATGTTGCAGCAGCATTGAATTGTTCAACAATGGTTTGGATCAAATAGATGATTAAAGACTTTGGTATTCAGATTTATTATCCTATTTTTATTCACTGTGACAACACTAGTACTATCAATATGTCAAAGAACCCTGTGATGCACGCAAAGACAAAACACATTGAGATCAAATACCACTTTCTAAGAGAAAAAGTTGCAGACAAAGAAGTAAAGTTGGATTATGTGAGTACTAAAGAACAATTAGCAGATATTTTTACAAAGCCATTATCAAAAGAAACTTTTGAGTATCTCAGGGAGAAGCTAGGAGTAATTCCCTTTCCTGAGTCTGAGCAGAATTTTCAGAAAGAACATTAGTCCTTGGTGACTGATGAATGGTTGAATACTCTACTTCTGGAGTAGTACCTATGCCTAATGGTGTTTAACACCCTTTGTCATTGATTTCAAAGGGGGGGTATTAGTAAGGGGGAGCATATACTCTAGGGGAGTATACAGTTAGAAGAGCAGCAGCTGTGAAGAGGAACTTTTGATGAGGATATTGAGAAGATTGTAAAAAGAAGGAAGACACTTTGAGTTGATGATATCATATGTTGCCATCAATGTCAAAGGGGGAAGTTGTTGGAGATTTTCTTATGTGCAAATAATTGATTGTGTGTTTGTCATTGATGACAACATATAATATACAACAGTGTTCTATATGAAATTATCAGTACATATGTTCTGGATCTATGCATGTTTATTTCAATGGTGTCTACATGTTCTAGATGCTATGTGCATTTACGCCGAGTTAGATATGATGTTTTAGTTGAGTTATGTTAATCAGTTATGGCATTTATAGCGTCTGAATATTATCTATCAAGATCCAATGTAAATATAATGTTTTTTGAGTTGTGCCTATCTTCGGGATATGCATGTTTGTATTAATTTTTAGTTATGAGCTAGTGATGATTACACAAAGGCGCCAAGCGTGTTTTAACAGAATCATGATATTGGAGTAAAATTGGTGAAGTCAACTTTGTGAAGCATTCCGTCTATTCAGTTTGAGTTGTGTGGTTCTAGCTTTGATTGCGTGGTTAGTTAAGATGACAAAGAAGTTGATGAAGTGTTCCCAGATACCATCATGACCTTATCCGTGGTGAAGATACATATAGAAGTTCAAATGTGTGTGCTAAGAGTGAAAATGAAGTGAAAATCAATAGACAAAAGAGAGCAGAAAGTCACACGGAATAAGTTGAAGAACTATGTGAAGAAACAGAAGAAGATTACAATTCATTGGAACTGATCAAGATAGCAGGTCTACTCAAATAGTTTATCTATTAGATATAGTTTATATATGTTCTACTAAAGGTTGCAGCCTTCACCATTTTAGCAGTGAGCTTTTGGACAGTGAGTTGTCACCCCTAGCTGGGTTACTTATAAAAAGACTCCTAACAGGGTCCGACCTTTAACCAGGTCTCTGTACTTATTACAGTGTAAAGAACAACTCCTACTAGGGTTGCAAGATCTCCTAATAGGGATAATTATACTCAAGTACAGTTCTTTGTGGGTGCTAATTCCCATTGGGATTTTTACCTAATTGGTTTCTTTGTAACCAAAATTGTTGTTTTCTCTATTGTGTTATCTGAATGTGCATTTGCTTTATGTTAATTTATATATAAGAGAAGAAAAGAATTCAAATAGATGATAAATGATTAACCCCCCCCCTTTCTCAGTTATCCTTTGGGACTATTCCAACAAATAAAGATTCATAACAAGATGTCACCGAGGGATAGTCACCCATTGGTGAAGGTGAAAAATTGAGTGACTCAGAGTCAACTAAATCTGATGCACCACCATCCAAAAAGTAAAATATTACAAATGTGATATCTACATCAAGAACCAGAAGTAAAACTATAAAATATGTTGACTCACCACCGGTTAAGAAAGGTACAATGAGGACTTATAAGATAAATCCTCAAACCAGGTAACAGGCACCAAGGCAAAGAAGAACATACATTAGAGGAAAAGATTATAAGGATGACACTGAATAGGATGAGAGTGAACAAACACTCCACCCTACAAAGAACAAAATTCCTAAGAAAATTGATGACATTGCTGCATCAATCATCAAATCAGGTAGCATATCAAATCCTAAGGTTAGACAATGGCTAACTCTGAAACTTGAGGATCAGAAAAATATAGAAGAATCCATCATTAGGGAAATGATTGCATTCAAATATATACATATAAAAATTAATAAGATGATGCCACAAGAGCTTAATGACAGAATATCAGCAAGATGGACATATGCCTTACATACAAAGAAACAAATAAGGGAAAGATCCCTCGTTACAATCATGCCACCAAAGTCAAAAGTTGAATAAATTGATGAAATGATGAAGAAGGATGCAAATATATTTTCAGCTAAGATGAGAGATTACAAAGTACTAGAGGTTGGTTTAATAGAGCTTGACAAAGAAAGCTATGAAACTTGGAATGAAATATTCAATCCACCTAAGAAGGATACTGATGACCTATAACTGATTGAATATTTGAAGATGTTAAGTTGATGATCACCAAGCTACAAAAATATAATGCAAGACATTAAATCATTTAATGTATTGTATTCTCATTGATATCAACTTGATATAATCTGATTCGTTATACTCAAAGTGTCAAAGACTACAGAGAATCAAAAAGATAAATATTATGCTTTCAGTAATGCATAAAAGATTTGTAGTCACTAAGTGGCTACAAAACGAATGGGCAATGCACATCGACGAAAAAAGAAACCCAGAAGAAAATTCACAATGATGCCCGAGCAGGAAAACCAACAAGAATTATCGATGAGAAGAATCACAAGCATTAGCAACGAGCAAAACTTCACAGTGATGCCCGACGGATAGACAACCCTGACGGACAAACAACCCCAATGGAGATGCCCAAGGAGAACTAAAGTGTTGACCAAAGCTAACAAAGAGTTAAACACCAAAAAGAAATAAAGTTCATAAATGACAAAAGACTTAGCTAGAAAGAGCTTAACTAATTGTTAATATTGTTCTCATTGACAAGTTAAAGCCAGAGATAAGTAAAAGATTTAAAGTTGTTTTATTCCATTTGTCAAAGAGAAATCTATGGGATAAAACTAAAGTAAATCTTTAAAGAAATATTGGATAGAATTTCAGATCACGCCAAGAACAAGAAAGTCAAGAACTAAGAAATGGTGAAATTGTGTCTATAAAGAGACAAGCTAATTAATTGTGAAAAAAAGGGTGAATAGAGAAAGAAGATGTTGAAGAGAAACTGATGAAGAAAGAAGTCTTCAATCAGACCTGATCAATCAAGCTGAAGAATAGAGCTAATTTTGCAGACGCCAAGCAATAGAGAAGCATAGAATCTTTGAGAAAATAGAAGTGAAGCAAAGGTATTGAAAAGATACATTGATAAGAAATGTATTATGAGCTTACAATAGATCTGAAAATCTGCAAAGTATAGTTGTATATATGAACAAATCATTTATTGTTTCAGTTTAACCATTGGATCAAAAATTCTCTTAAGCGAGAAGGACTTAACAATACTTTCTATAGTGAGATACATCACAAGGAGTATCAAAAATTTTGGTCATGAAGATAGCATGAGATGCAAGATACCATTTGATAAACTACACTGGGTTTGGTCATAAAAGGTAGCATAGAGATGGTTGATATCAAGTGACAAACTATTCTATTTAAATCCTCTAACAAGGTCACACCTAACAGTGTGTTTGTAACCTTTAACAAGGTTGGCTCTTCACTGAGCTCACTTCAGAAGAGTGAAAATTTTGGGTTACCGGTCTCAAGTGGTTTTTCCCTTAACAGGGTTTCCACATTAAAAATCCATGTGTCAATGTGTTTATCAGTCATTACTCTAGTATTTTGCATTACACATAACTAATCTAGATTTATCTATATACACTAAGTTATTTACTACATTTTGGTAAATGAAAGACTTCTAATCGATAAATAGTAAGAATAAGGTTTAACAGTGAACTCCGAGCAGTAGTTATTTGTTGACTTTATTTGAAGGCAATCATCTTGTAGGATTGAAGATAACTAAAGGCTTAATATTGTGGTGCTAATTTTTTGGGTTGATTTGTTGGAATAATTTTGAGGCCACTGATTCACCCCCCCCCCCCCTCTTAGTTANATTCCCCCCCCCCCCCCCTCTTAGTTATTCTAATAGATACAAGCCTCGAGAAGATACCGGCTCTTACTGAGACACCTTAATATGAAGAGAAGGAGGCCACATCAAGCCCATAACACATCTTCATAAATGAATTTTTAAGAACAAGTGAAAACAACAATCTATACTTAAAAGTGAAAACATTGAATTTGTAAGGACCTCTATCTCATAAGCATTGAATTTGTAAGAACAAGTGAAAACAACAATCTGTACTTAAAAGAAGATATCGATGGTAATATTTTGATTTCTTAAACATTTGTTGATGATATCATATTTGGGGGTAATGATATGTTATGTAAATCTTTTTCTAATGAAATGAGCAAAGAGTTTGAGATGTCAATGTTTGGGGAGATCAAATTCTTTCTTGGTCTATAGATTCTTCAACAAGATGCAGGCATATATATCACACAGTCTAAATACATCAAGGAAGTGCTGAAGATATTCAAAATGGAAGATTCCAAGTCAGTTGGAACACCTATGACAACCGGATGTAAGCTGAAAAAAGAAGACAAATCAAATGAGGTAAATCAGACCTTGTATAGATAAATGATTGGCAAACTAATGTATGTTGTTCATACCAGACCATATATAGCACATGCAGTTCCAATAGTTGCAAGATTATGTTCTAATCCTGAAGAATCACACATGATTGTTGTCAAGTGAATTCTAAGATATCTAAAGAACACCGAGGACTATGGCTTATGGTATAAAATAGCAGGAAAATTTGAGCTTCAAGTCTATATAGATGCGGATTGGGCTGGAAACTTAGATGATCGAAAGAGAAAAACTTGAGGATAAATATTCATTGGTGACAGACTTGTCACATGGATCAGCAAGAAGCAAGGATACATCTCTCAATCTAGTGCAAAAGAAGGATATGTGGCTGCTACTGCAAACTTCTCTAATATTGCATGGATCAAATAGTTACTAGAAGGTATGAATATGAATATTCTTGAACCATTGATTATCTATTATGATAATACCATTGCTATACACATTTCTAAGAATCTAGTCATGCATGCTAAGACAAAGCATATTGCAATCAAGTATCATTACTTAAGAGAAAAAGTGCGAGAAAAAGAAGTGATACTGGAATATGTTTAATCAAAGGGACAATTAGCTTATATATTCACAAAGCCATTACCAAAAGATACATTTGAGTACCAAAAAAATAGACTAGGGGTCCAACCCTTTTCTATTGGTCAGTAAGCTGACTAGGAGGCTGCATCACCCTACACATCATCAAAAGATAATTCATGTTGATGCAAGCACAGAGATAGACTGCAAAGATACATCAGTACATAGTAAGGTAGATATGTATAGTGAACACTAGAGTCACTGTATTGTTGATGGATACAGAAATTCAAGGAGTATATTATAAAAAGGTGAAAGGATATAACTTTGGCATGATCAATGTTTACTTTGGCATTATTGTTAGAGGGAGAGAAGTTCCTAAGAATTTAAAGGGAGAGATAATCATCAACGGGAGAGATAATCATTATCTAGAGGAAGTTCCTAAGAATTCAAATGGAGAGAATATCTAGAATATCCAAAGGGAGAACTTCCATTTGAAGATATCATAAGGGAGAGAAGTATCATGAGGAAGAAATTACTATATTGTTGTTAAAGGAAAAAGAGATGATCAAGGAGAGGAATATTCAAAGGGAGAGAAAACATCAAAGAAAGAATCAGAAGCTTCTACATCTATCCAGTAAAGGGATTGAAGATTGAAGAGAGACACTCAACAAGAAACAAATCTAAGCTATATGAGCTCACCGAGAGCCAGACATTTGTATTGATTATAGAATAATAAATTTGGTAGTTTGATGAACTACAACTGATATATTTCATATTTTATTAGTAATAATATAGTGTGATAATGTAGTGTGTTTCCATTAATGCCAAAGGGAGAGATTGATGACCTATAACTGATTGAATGTTTGAAGATGTTAAGTTGATGATCACCAAGCTGCAGAAAGATAATGTAAGACATTAAATCAGTTAATGTATTATAATGTCATTGGTGACAACTTGATATAATTTTATTGGTTATATTCAAACTGTTAAAGACTTCAGAGAATCTGAAAGATAAATATTATGCTTTCAGTAATGTATAAAATATTAGTATTCACTAAATGGCTACAAACATTGATGGCCACTACACCCCGATAGACAGAGAAACTCGAAAGAAAAGACACAGTGATGCCTGAGAAAGAAACCCGACAACCATTACTGACAAGAAGAATCACAAGCATTACCGATGAGAAGAACTTCATAGTGACGCCCGAAGGACAGACAACCCCAACAGACAAACAACCCCAATGCAGATGCTCGAGCAGAACTGAAGTATTGACTGAAGCTAACTATAGACACCTAAAATTGACCAGGTGTATCTCAAACATTCCAAATTATAAATCTCAGCCAAATGCTTCAAAATCTCATCTCAATGCAAATCAAATGGACATTTATCAAATCAAATGAAAAAAATTCAAATCAAATTAAAAGATCAAATAAGCATGAAATCAAATAATTAAATTCAAGCCTAAAGGGATTAATCAAATTATGCAATTGATTTTTCAATTGTATAGTTCAAATCAAAAAGGATCAAATCCAACCCAATCACCCTTCCATGGCTAATTTAATTAAATGATGGAGTTATTTAATTCCTAATATCTTTGAGACAACCAACCAACTTTCCCTCCATTTGAGAACACCTCAAAGCTTTTGACTCAACCAAGCTTTGATCATGATCAACTCACTCTAACCCCTACCCTTGGGAAAATTCTATAAATACAAGCCATTTCCTTTGTGTTTAGGATCCAAGATTTTAAAGAGCAAAAGCATCCTTACTATAGGCATATGAGGATAATTTGAGAGCTTTTGAGAGAGTTTTAGCATTTTCATTTCATTTAGCATATCATGTTTAGGAGCATTTGTTATTTTCTCATATAATCTTGGAGCATTTTTGAGCATTTTAAGCATTCTAGCTAGATTGGAGCATTTAATTTTCATACATATCTCATTCTATGATTGTCCTTTAGAGAGATTAAGCATGAGAGATCTCTTAACAAAGCTTGGATAGAGAACCATGAGATGATATAGATTGTAGCTTCAATTCTTAGATTAACTTGTTTTATCTTTCCATAGAATTGTTGTCTTTCATCTTAAATTCATGAAGGTGCATTTTCTTACACACATAATGGCACCCACCGTGGGGCTCTAAGCCTCTTTGCTAACATTTTCATCATAATATTTGGTCTATTTTCTTTGTTCTTGGTGTTTTTCTTGCATAAAATAGGAGAAGAGTTGCATATGCAATGCAAAGAGCCGCCTACGAACAACAAAATGCCACTTACGGCGCTCGATTCGTATCTGTCTTTCTTTCTGCTACCGCGTGTGAGATAAATTGGACCACCTACCAGATAAATCGTACCACCTCTTGGATAAAGTGCACCGCCTGTGACTTTTCAACAGCCACTTACCAGCAATCTCTGACCGCTTATTATACTTTCTACACCACTTGCTATTTTTATTTTACCACTTGTGGTATTTTAAGGGCCGCGTGTTAAGAGTTAAAAGCCACATTTAAAGTTTAAAGTTACGCATACTAACATTTGGAAGCCACTGTTTAGCTGTAAAATGTCGCATAATAACTTTTGCTTTAAATCAATTTTTGGTTAATTTTATCAATTTTGTAATTCTCTGTGTTTTCTTGTTCTGCAGATGAAAAATCACCCAAAGGTGTAGAAACCAGAGAAGCGGATCTCAAGGCCTAGCAAGGAGGTAAGAGTTAAAACCAAGAATGATAAAGAGATTCATAAAGCAAATTTGTTAGAGAGTTTGTTTGAGGAAGAGCATTTATATGATCATTACATTAAGGTGTTCTTTGCATATAAAAGAAAATTTCCTACTCTCTAATTAATTTTGCATCCTTACTTTCTTTAAAATATTTAATTGATAAATCATTCATTCGAAAGAGCTTTTAGGAGGCTTTTGTGTCATTTAAGGTTTTTCAAGTTTTCTTCACTTTGTTGTGCTTTGTGTTGACTAACTTATTGGAGGAGATGGAGTGGGAATGATCGCCACTAGGTGAGTAAAAACAAGCCAAATATTCAAAAACGTTCCTAGCCTTTGCTAGCTTTGAAATCAAGTATTTATCTCATCAAGCTTGCATTTGATAAAACTATGGCTTTCTTTTAAATCTAGCATAAGTAGGAAATATTCTATTTCGTCCAAATTGAACAAGCATTAGGCATATGCTCTTCACTTTTTGAAGTGAATCAAAAAGCCAAACATGCAAAGCCAATTTCGTAGAAAGACAAGGATAAGCAAATTGAACCATACATTTCAATTCTAAGAACCTCCTTGTTAAGGGGTCAAAAATGAACAAAATTGTTTGAAGTGTTTGGAACAAAAGAAAGACAATAGGGATATGCTCTTCACTTTTTGAGTGAATCAGATTCTAAAAATTTTTGGACTGAGTTCAAATTCCCACTTTTTATGAACATGATAGTTAAATAGAGTTTTAAAGGGCCTGCCTCCTGAGATTTTCCTTATGAGGACGGTGAGAGGGAATGACCCAAAGTGGGAGATATTTTCTTTTACCTCAATATCATCTGACCCACTATAAATAATGCACTTTTCCTTAATCGAAAAGTGACTAAAACTTGTGTAAGCCATCCTCACTCCCTCTAGTAATCCTTCAGGATTGTGCAAAATTGTACTTTTATGCATGTGGGAAGCCCTCAAAGGGGTAAAGGATCTTGTCAAGGTTTAGACCAGAATAGGTTGAGACCTGATAAAATAGCAGACCTACCTTTGTAGAGCCATGTTTAAAAGCCAAATTTGTTGATGCTAAGGTAGATTGCTTGGAAGATATTCTTGTGCAAACCAGTTGAAACACCCAAGAAAATACACTTTTAGTGTGGTTTTTAGAGATATGGTGCAAATCTTACGTGTGTGTTGAGTTTGTACTTCATTTTCATGCAAGAATACTTTTTGATAAATCTAATCAAAGACCTTAAAATTTTAAATCCTGAAAATATCATTAAAATTATCAAAATCAATCCTGATCAGCAAAGAGCTATGTACAATCAGTTCAGAGCCGCTTCCAAACAAATCTTGGCCATTTGTCAAACATAAAACGCCGCTTGGTAATATCAAACAACTGCTTGTTAACTGGAAAGAGCCGCGTAACAATATTCTAAAAATGCTTGGCAACAAACAAACGTCTCCTGCCAACTGCAGAGTGTCGCATACAGATTTTCCAGTAACTGCATATTATTAGTTAAAGGCCGCCTACACGAAGGTAAGAGCTGCCTAAAAATTTTAAAAGGAAAACAGTGGGTATCTATCGAAGGTTTAAAAATAAGAAAATGTGATTTTTGGATACCCTTTTGGATGTTCTATCACTATGAATACCTATCTTGATTAGAATATTCCATTATTAGGCATTTTGCAATTTTATACTCGGATTAGTCATTAAACAAGTTTGAAAACCTAAGATCCTCATTTTGACATATGTTAATGCCGGTTTTCACTCGATCCCATTACATAAAAACTACCCTACAACCAGACGAGTCTTATCTGAGACAAGAGTGTCCCTTCCCAGGTGACCCCTTTTCTGCAAATCCTGTACACGAACCCATCAAAGAAATAGAACCAAGGATGTCTTTCCCATTTGGTCATATAGATCTCGATCAGATTAATCATGTAAACAAGGATATGACCCAACAAGGAAATGTTGATCCTAACAACAAAGGATCCAACACCAATACCAATGGAGGGACAAATGTAGATCCTAACAATCAAGGGATGAATAACACCAATAACAGGGGCAATATGGACCCTAACGATGAGGATTTAATCAATGAAAAGGTTACCAAGGCTATGCAAAGCCCTTTCTTTATGAAACTCATGGACAAAGTATTGGAAAAAGACAAAGAGAAATACTTCCTAGACCTAGCACAAATGGGTCTCAAGCTTCCACATGATTATGATTTCACCAAACTCAAGAAAGAAGAAGCAGAGACTAACCCCATTGATATCATGAATAAACAATTATAGCTTTTTCAAATACAATTAGACACATTGAAACAAGGTGGGGCTCCTAAACCTTTTTCTATTAAAGCCTTGTGTCCATTTCCATTTGACAAGTCCTTAGTCATGATGTCATTTCCAACAAATGCTATTTTTCTGAAATATGATAAATATGAAGGAACATCTGATCCTCAAGATCACTTAAGGGAATTATGTGCCCTAATTATAGAGTTCATGCATGACACAACTTACCTTATGAGGTTATTCCCTAGAAGTTTGGGAGGCATGGCAATGGAGTGGTTGTCAAAATTACCCTCTGGTATTAGGACCTTTGAGGAATTAGCCTCTAAATTTGTAACCCACTATTCTTATAACATCAAGCACAAGGTTACAATGCTAAATCTATGCAATACCAAACAAAGAGATGGAGAGGGATTCTTACTTTTCCTACAATGATGGAGAGCAGTATTTGCTAGATACCCTTGAAGTGTACCCAAAAAGGAAAAGATGGATATCTTTGTGAACAGCCTGAATCATGAAATGAACTATCGATTAAGGCTACAATGTCCTAGATCATTCCAAGACTTAATTGA
>MU226606.1:8955091-8969728 GCA_018584345.1 Thuja plicata
ACTAGGTCCCTGCTGACTAATCTGGGCATCATCAAAAACAGAGTCCCGAGAGATGTGCTCCATACCACCCGGAGACTGGATAGGAAGACGGGGGGGAATAACCAGAGCAGACTTATCCAAATCATCAACGACAATTAGTTGCATTGCATTCCATGTTAGATTAAATTGCATTTTGCATGTTAGATTAATTTCATGTTGCTTTTTCGCTTACATTCTCAAATGCTTAGTTCTCAAATGGCTTGTCTTTCTAGCAATTTTCCAAGTTCAAGGGGGGGACAAAGGGTTGACAACATTTCATAAAATCATATGAGTTTCAAGTCATTCAAAAATGAGATTGTCCTTTGCATTCATCATCATTAGTCATTATTCATTATACATTCATGACAAGAGAAAATCACAAAAAAGATACATTATTCATTAATCATTATTCATATCATCATTTAGAACTACATATCATAAATTAAATTGCATACATTCCAAAACACAAAAAGATAGATGCATTTCATTTACCATAAGCACTAAGTATTGCATTCATTGCATTGCATATTTCATACATGGTTAAATCAGAAAAACATATAGAGATAAATTGCATTAACATCATTTGCATCCATTTATCTATTTCCTACTCTAAGACATTTGCATCCATAGCACAATAGAACTACATGCATCATAGAAACATATAGACATGCATAAAAGGAAATCTCATAACATCATCAAAGGAAAAATGATAAATGTCCATCATCAATGACTATAGCATAATCAGTACATCCAAGGTACATCAATAAAAATGGTACATAAAAGGTACATCAAAGTCCTGATCAAAAAAATACATATCATACAAATGCTATACATCCTGGGTCCATATCTATCTCATGACCCAGTAGGGGCACCTAATCCATCCCTAGCCAAACCTGTGCCTGACCCACCTCTGCCATCTGGATCCCTATCACTTACTCTATCCTATGAACCATGAGGTGCCTGACTACTTCTCACACTGGTCAGTAACTAAGCCAGAGTATCCAGGAACTGCTGCAGCATGGTCGTGACCTGATCTAATCTCACTGTGACTGTAGTCATCCCGGCCTATAACCCCTGAACATCCCACACTATATCATCCAAAAATGGAGGTGCATGTGATGCTAGAGGAGCTTGTGGTGCCTGAGGTGCTAAAGGTATCTACGCTATCACCTATGCTGAGCTCACATGTGGATCAACCTGTGGTATCTGTCCCTATATAGGAACCTGTCTCACCTCTTGGACCCATCTGTGCCTATGTCTAGCCCACTCTACATCCACTCTCAAAGGATCCTGACCCTGTGGTACCTATGCCCCTACTAGTCTCTGCCTTAGCTTTCTAAAACCACCACCTCGGCCTCTCACATGGCCGCCTCTCTTTCGAGGCCCAGCTGCTCTCTGTACCCATGGCGCTCTAGGTGCTCTCTGAACTCTACGCTGACGTGGTCTACCGCCATCATCCCCATCATCTCCACCATCACCATCATCCTTAGAAAGCTCATCAACATCAGGGATAGGCTCTACTAGATCCGTGAAACTCATGAAATGATGTCGTAAGAACCACTCTCGATACTCTACTGACATCCATACATTTGCAACTTGTGGTAGCATATCCCAGCTGATCTATCTATAGATAGGTTGACTAGTAGTCAAACTATGCTCCCAACATCGACCTCTCAGCCTATACTCAATCATATAATGCCATACCCTATGGCATATCCTGCATCTGGTCAAACTGGCGTAGCACTCTCCCATAGCGGAATCTTTCAATCACCAATGGCGATCGGCTTATCATCCATCGAGGTGAAAACATGTAAGGTAACTCATTGTCATCCTCTTGCCATCTCTTGCACTGCAAGTATGGCCTCCAAACCACCTAATCTATATCATCAATCATACGTCTCCAAAAATCAACCTTTCCCAGATGATGCTGGACAATCATGCCATCATATAGAAATGCATATGGGTAACCACGAGCCCAAATTCGTGCTGACACTAGCCTAGTAATAGGGATATGCTCCCATGTCCACAACTATAACAAAACTGCACCTGCACAAATAGCTGCACTGCACTAATATACAATCTCATGTAAATCATGATACAACTTTGCCAACACACAGGAACCCCAATCCAATCTCCGTGGATAAGCAATCAGGTCCTCTATAATCCAGCCCCATTCAACCGCAAAACAAAATCCTCACCTATCTGGCAATAATAATCCTCCTATCACAGCTCCTAATAATGTTGGTAGTGTGGAAAATGAGGCAAACTATGCCTAAGTAATGCAATCATCGTCAATGGTGTTGTCTCCAAATAGCCATCTGCAAACACTGCTATCATACACTGCATCATAATAAACCCGCTCTCCATGAGTCAGGATCCTCAGTAGTCTATATACATCCTCTAGCATAATTGTCATCTCTCCTAGAGGTAAGTGAAAGGTATTATGGTCAAAGTGCCATCACTCTGCCATAGCTGTCAATAAACCTTGGTTCAACTAAAATCGAGGGAGATCTAAGAGGAAATTCAGTCCACAAGTCTCAATAATATGCCACTCAGGAGGCATAAGCTCATCTACCAGATCAAATATCCATAACGCTACACCTCGCACCTGCAACTTGCGGTAATGCTCCTACATTTTGAAACAAAGTGCATCATGTTAGTTTTTCTCTTGATGAACCATTCTAATTCAATCACAACACATTAAATCTATCTTTTCTCTAACTTGAGATATCAACTTATTTCTCCTAACCTCTATATCGTGAGACACAAGGACAATTTGTAATCATTTTTAATCATATCTTATTGACCTATCAAACATTCATCATTATGACTTTTCTAACATCCTAAACCACTACGTGAGATTCAAGACAAAAAATTTCTAGCTTGGAACCTAATTGGGTCATCTAGATGATCAATCAAACTAAGTTCATCTATTTTCCTATATCAACTTTCACCTTTATGGTAGGCGGCACTTAACTAAGTGTACACGGCTTTTTAAGCCACACAGATTTTTAATCTTTAAACACGACACTTTACCACACAGAGGTGGCGCTCTACTAATAAGGCAGCCTTTTGCAGGCCTACGCAGCCTTTAAACTATCATACATAGCTTTTAAAACATGGTGTTTTTAGGTGGCACATTTTCTATTTTGGATAGCAATTTTGACCTAGCTCCTACGCAGCTAAGGATTGCGCGTACGCGGATTTTCATAGTGCGGACATGACTTTTTACTACCCTACATGGTATTTTACCTATCCTACGTGGCATTTGGCTAAAAAATTTCTAAAAAGTAGTAAAAACATGCAATAAATGCAATTTTCAAAGCAATAAATGCACCAAGAGGGTTCGAACCACTCACCGGAGGCCCGTAGTTAGGAGGTCTGTGATATTGATGTGCCCGCTTGAACCTATGCTCTCGTATGGGGACCACCATCGCTATCAGTTGTCAGAGGATCAGAGAAAAATCTCAATAGTGAAAAGTGAAAATGAATAGTAAAATTGGGTTTTTCAATCTATTTAAGCTATTTTAACCTATTTTATGAGATTTTTGACCCCGTCAAACCTAATCTGCATATTATACTCACTGGGGCATTTGTTCACCATCTTTTCACATCATCGTTTATCAGAAATGATATCATCTTTGATCTATCCTATTAGCATTGTTCATCCAAAAACTTTTACCTATGATCAAGATGATTCCATTTCTGAGGGGGGATCATCATATCATCAAACTGGGATTCTACAGCATATCTTGCATCAAATCTGGGCATTAAAATTTCAAAATTTATCAATCAGAGTTTCATATCGGGATTTTCATATCGGAGTTTTATATCAGGGTTTCATATCCAGGTTTCATATCTAAGTTTCATATTGGGATTTTCATATCGGAGTTTTATATTAGGGTTTCATATCAAAGTTTTATATCAGAGTTTCATATCAGGGTTTCATATCATAGTTTCATATCGGTATTTTCATATCAGAGTTTTATATCAGGGTTTCATATCAGGGTTTCATATTGGAGTTTGATATCAGGGTTTCATATCAGGATTTTCATATCAGAGTTTCATATTAGGATTTTCATATCAGGGTTTCATATCAGGTTTTCATATCAGCTCATCAGTATCAGCTCAATGATCAGGACAATCAAGCTTTCTTTGAATCAACGTGCTTCGCCCATCAATTCAAAGAGGGACATTTGTAGACACCTAAAATTGACTATGTGTATCTCAAACATTCCAAATTATAAATCTTAGCCAAATGCTTCAAAATCTCATCTCAATGCAAATCAAATGGACATTTATCAAATCAAAGGAACAAAATTCAAATCAAATTAAAATATCAAATAATCATGAAATCAAATAATTAAATTCAAGCTTAAAGGGATTAATCAAATTATGCAATTGATTTTTCAATTGTATAGTTCAAATCAAAAAGGATCAAATCCAACCCAATCACCCTTCCATGGCTAATTTAATTAAATGATGGAGTTATTTAATTCCTAATATCTTTGAGACAACCAACCAACTTTCCCTCCATTTGAGAACACCTCAAAGCTTTTGACTTAACCAAGCTTTGATCATGATCAACGCACTCTACCCCCTACCCTTGGGAAAATGCTATAAATACAAGCCATTTCCTTTGTTTTTGGCATCCAAAAATTCCAAGAGAAAAAGCATCCTTACTATAGGCATATGAGGAGAATTTGAGAGCTTTTGAGAGAGTTTTAGCATTTGCATTTCATTTAGCATATCATGTTTAGATGCATTTGTTATTTTCTCATATAATCTTGGAGCATTTTGAGCATTCTAGCTAGATTGGAGCATTTAATTTTCATACATATCTCATTCTAGGATTGTCCTTGAGAGATATTAAGCCTGAGAGCTCTCTTAACAAAGCTTGGATAGAGAACCACGAGATGATATAGATTGTCGCTTCAATTCTTAGATTAACTTATTTTATCTTTCCATAGAATTGTTGTCTTTCAACTTAATTTCATGAAGGTGTATTTTCTTACACACACTAACAAAGAGTTAAACACTGAAAGAAACTGAAGTTTAGAAACAATAAAAGACTTAGTGGGGAAGAGCTTAACTAGTTGTTAATATTGTTCTCATCAAAAAGTTAAATCCAGAGATAAGTAAACGATTTAAAGTTTTTTTATTCCAATTTTCAAAGAGAAATCTACAGGATAAAACTGAAGTAAAGAATTAAAGCAAGATTGGCTAGAATTGTGGGTCATGCCAAGAACAAGAAAGTCAAGAACTGAGAAATAGTGAAATCATGTCTATAAAGAAAAAAACTAATTCATTGTGAAAAAAAGGGGTGAATAGAGAAAGAAGATGTTGAAGAGAAACTTATGAATAAAGAAGTCTTCAATCAGACCTAGTCAATCAAGCTGAAGAATAGAGCTAATTCTGCGGACACCGAACAATAGAGAAGCACAACATCACCAAGTAGAAAGAAGTGGAGAAAAGGTATTGAAAAGATACATTGATTCAGAAAGGTATTATGAGCTTACAATAGATCTAAAAATATGTAAAGTATAGTTGTATATGTGAACAGATCATTTACTATTTCAGTTTAACCATTGGCTCACAAAGTCTCTTAACCAAGAAAGACTTAACAACCCTTTCTATAGTGAGATACATCAAGTATCAAAAAGTTTGGTCATGAAGATAGCATGAGATGCCAGATACCATTTGAAAAACTACACTGGGTTTGGTCATAAATGGTAGCATAGAGATACCCGATATTAAGTGACAAAACTATTCTATTTAAATCTCTAACAAGGTCACACCTAACATTATGTTTTTAACCTTTAACAGGGCTAGATCTTCACCGAGCTCACTTCAAAAGAGTGAAAATTTTGGGTTAGTGGTCCCAAGTGGTTTTTCCCTTAACAGGGTTTCCATGTTAAAAATCCATGTTTCAATGTGTTTATGAGTCATTACTTTAGTGTTTTTCATTACACATAACTAATCTAGATTGATCTATATACACTAAGTTATATATTGCATTTCGGTAAATGAAAGACTGCTAATCGGTAAATAGTAAGAGTAAGGTTTAATAGTGAACTCTGAGAAGTAGTTATTTGAAGGCAATCATCTTGTAGGAATGAAGATATCTAGAGGCTTAATATTGTGGTACTAAATTTTTGGGTCAATTTATTGGAATAATTTTGAGGCCACTGATTCACTCCCCCTCCCCCTTCTCAATTATTCTAATAGATACAAGCCCCAAGAAGATACTGGCTCTTACTGAGACACCTTGATATGAAGAGGAGGCCACACCGAGCCCAGAACACATCTTCATAAATGACACCGAGAACATCAATCTAGTTGAACTAATAATATTGGAAACCAAGGCCATGGATGATGTACCTCTGACACAAGGAGGGTCAGTAGGAGGGGCCAAGGGCACTCCAAACTACCAAACCATCTTCCAGACACAATGTGGAAGCCAAACAATAGAGTGAGAGAAGAGAACATAGAGATCCTTTATATTAACTTGATCAAAATAATTACATACTGGGTTGTAAGGCCTTCCCGATTTTGGCCATATACTCAATGAATTACAATAAGATCTTCATACAACAAAGATCACTGACCTTCGATCTCAATACTTAAACATTTTCTTTCTTTCTCCAAGAATCCTTGTCAAAACTAAGAACATACACAAGAATATATACAAGAGTCCACAAGAGAAGTCGATGCTCAAATACAAAAGAAAGACCCATATTTACATCCACACATATCCAAATTAAAGACCTCAAATAAATTAAGCCATTGGAATTCACTAAAGAAGTCGGTCAAAGATCCAACTCCCAAAATAAGAGTCTCAGGCAGATGGTTACTAAAAATTAGAAACTGATTGGTAAAGCATAACCAAAATCCATTGATAAACATGCCTAAACAACAGAGACAAGAATTCTTGAGTAGTAAAACCTGAGTGATAGAGACAAGCATGCCTGAGCAGAAGAACCTAAGAGATAGAGAACAAATTAAAGAACTAAAAGCAAAACATGTTTTTCGTTGTGCAAGATTGCCAAAGACCCAAGATGCTCCTGCATCAGACACCCAAGGTTACAAGAAATGATTCTCTGAATCATTTATCAAGTCCAATCTTAAATGAATCCAACTTGGATTGATAAATCCATGATGAGTCCTCAATCGGTATGTTCTTCCACTTCACCAGATATTCCATGTATCCTTTTCTTCTTGTGCTTCTGCTAATTCTCTGTTTTAGAACCTTTTCAACTTATTCTATCTATCTCTTAGGATAATCACTTGATACAGTCACTTCTTCATCAGGTTCATGATATTCATACAAGTCTGAAATATTGAATATAGGTGATATATCCATGTCATCAGGTAATTCAACCTCATAAGCATTTCCACTATCAAATCTTCTTAGTATTTTTCAAGGACCAAATTTCTTCATCTTCAGCTCACCATATGTTCCAATAGGAAATATTTCTTTCTTTAGATGACCCATCACTGCATCACCAACTTCAAGTGTTTTATGTCTTCTTGATCTGTCTGTACTGTCTTTGTATTTCTAATTACTTTTCTCCAACTTTTGTTTTACATCTTCATGCAATGTCTTCATAAAATCTGCAAATTCCTCTGCTTCAACACTTCTTTTCTCTTCTCCAACAATATCTCTCAAATCTAATATACCTCTCGGTTGTGTGCCATGAACAATCTCAGATGGTGTCTTTCTAGTACTTTTTTTTACTGAACTGTTGTATGCAAACTCTGATTGTGCCAACATCAAATCTCAATTGCCTGGTGTGTCTCCAACTAAGCATCTCAAAAAATTACCCAAACTTCAGTTTACAATCATTGTTTGTCCATCAGTCTATGGATGAAATGTAGAACTAAACTTCAACTCAGTGTCCAACTTCTTCCAAAGTGTTCTCCAAAAATAGCTAACAAACTTACTATATCGGTCAGAGATGATACTCTTCGGTAATCCATGTAATTTGAAAGTTTCCTTAAATAAAATATCTACTATATGTACTGCATCTGATGTTTTCTTACATGGTATAAAACGTGTAATTTTAGAAAATTTATCCACAACAACAAATATGGAATCATTACCTCTTGTTGTCCTAGGTAAGCCAAGAACAAAATCCATGCTGATATCACTCCAACGTTTCTCAGGAATAATAATAGGTGTATACAAACCAGTCTTCTGACTCAATCCTTTTCCAACTTGATACACTCCACAACTTCTTACAAATTTTTGAAAATCTTTATACAACTAAGGCCAAAAATACCTCTCCTTTAGCAAACTTAATGTTTTATCAATGCCAAAGTGTCCAGCCAATCCACTACTATGTTTCTCCTTAATCAAACTAGTTCTCGTTGATCATCTCGGTATACACAATTGAATACCTTTGAACAACATATCTTCCTGAATGAAATAGTCTTCATAATTACTTGATTGATTGGAATTAGGTTCTCTGCACACTCTCCACTTCTATGAAAAAATAGGATCATTTTCATACAAATTCTTCATGTCATCAAAACCAAAAACTTCAATTATCATTTCAGTCAGTAATCACCTTCTTCTACTCAATGCATTAGAAACTCTATTAGAAACTCCACTCTTATGCTTGATCACAAATGTGAAGCTCTGCAAATACTCTACCCATTTCATATGTCTCTGATTTAGTTTATTTTGATTACCTAGATACTCTAAATCCTTATGATCCGCATACAACACAAATTCATTTGGCATCAAATCATGTCTCCATTTCTTCATATCTTGCACAATAGCATAAAACTCTTGATCATAGACATAATATTTCCTCGTTGCATCATTCAAATTTTCACTAAACAAAGAAACAGGTTTACCTTCTTGAGTTAGTACAGCTCCAATTGCACTTCCACTTGCATCACATTCCACTTGAAATACCTTATTGAAATCAGGTAATTCTAGCACACATAATTCAGCGACCTTTAGCTTTAAAGCTTCAAAACTCTTATCAGCTCCAAGTGTCCATTTGAATTCTCGTTTGTCTCCTCTCATTGTTTTAGTCATAGAATTACAAATAGAACTGAAATTTTTGATGAAATTCTTGTAAAAACTTTTCAATCCATGAAATGATCTTACCTCAGTGACATTTTTAGGTGTAGGCCAACTAAGTATGGCTTCAACCTTCTCTGGATCCATCTTCAAACCATCAGCTGAAATCACAAAACCCAAATACACAAGTTCTTCCTTCATAAAAGAACATTTCTTCAGATTTATCAGCAACTTTTCCTCTTTCAATCTCTACAACACTTGTCTTATATGCATCAAATGTTCTTCTCTAGTCTTACTGAATATCATAATGTCATCCAAATATACAATCACACACTTGTTCAAGAACTTCTTCAAAACTTCATTCATTAACCTCATAAAAGTACTGGGTGCATTAGTTAAACCAAAAGGCATAACCAACCACTCATACAAACCTTCCTTTGCCTTGAAAGCAGTCTTCCATTCATCACCTTCTCTGATTCTAATTTGATGATATCCAATTTTCAAATCAATTTTGGTAAAATATCTTGCTCCACTCAAGCAATCCATTATGTCATCCATTCTTGGTATAGGAAACCTATACTTCACTGTGATCTTATTGATTTCTCTGGAATCAGTGCACATTCTCCATTCTCCATTCTTCTTAGGTGCTAATACAACAGGTTCTACACATGGACTCAAACCTTCTCAAATCAAGTCTTTGTTCAACAATTCATGAACTTGTCGGTTAAGCTCTTCATTCTCGGTAGGTGTTAACCGATGTGGTGTTTTGTTTGGTAAACTAGCTCCAAGAATTAGATCCATACAGTGATTGATATCTCTCATTGGTGGCAAACCATCAGGTACATTATCTAAAATTATCTCCTTGTACTCAGTGAGAAACTTCCCAACTTTTGCAAGAATGTCATCTTTTGTATTCTTACTTGGTTTTTTACGAATCCAAGCATAAAAGATATCATTTCTTTTCAAATCTTTAACAAACTGTCTACCTTCCATCAAACAAACTTTCATAGATGTACATATCTCACCAATAGATTCTTCAATCAAAGGTAACAAAACTTGCTTCTTACCATCTACCCAATTAGAATATATATTCAACCTTTCATCATGTATGGCATGTCTATCATATTGCCAAGGTCTACCCAACAAAATATGACAACAATCTATAGGCATAATATCACATAACATCTTATCATAATACTTCCCAATTTTAAGATTCACAAAACATTGTTCACTCACCATTAATGTATGGTCATCATTGATCCATGAGATCTGATAGGTTTTTGGATGTTTCATCCTCTCCAACTGCATATTTGCAACCATTTCCTCAAATTCCAGATTCTCCGAGCTTCCATTGTCAACAATCACTTTCCAAACTTTGTCTGCAACTCTACATCTGGTCTTGAACAAAATTTTTCTCATCGGATCTTTCTTATCCTTCTCACTCCATAGTATCCTTCAGATCATGAAATTTCCTTCCTTTTCAGCTTCATTTGGTGACTCCTCTTGTACCAATGCATTTCTACAACTACTGCCTTTCTTTCTTGCAAGTGGACATTTAAAATATGTATGTCCTTCTTCACCACAATTGTAACAAATAACTTGGAATCCTTTTCTGCTATAACCACCTCTGGAGTAATTACATTTTCCTCAGTATGAATTTCCACCTTTCCATTCAGACTTTCCTTTATCTTAAGATGTGCCCAAAATTTAATTGTCTGGTTCAGATCTACTGTTCTCACCATGATATTTACCTCTTCCTCTAGGGAATCTACCTCCTCCCCCTCTTTGTCTTTGTTCATATATTCTATTCAACTTTTCCTGAGATTTTAGGGAAAATTGGTATGCCTCCTTAATGCTTTCCATCTTGACCAAACTGATTTCATCTTGTATGGAACTTCTCAAGCCATTCAGGTATCTTGCAACTCTTTCCACTTCATCTTCAACATGTCCACATATGATGTCCAATCTATAGAATTCCTCAGTATAGTCTTTCACAGATTTATCCTTCTTCTTCAAGCTTTGCATTCTCCCAATCATGTTAATCTGACAATCACAAGGTAGAAACTTGCCTTTTAATTTTTTTACCATCTTATCCCATATCTTCATTTTGTCTTTACCCTTCTTCCGATCCAATTGCAGATGTTCCCACTATAGGGATGCATGACCTTTCAACTTTGTGCTTACAATCTTCACCTTCTTATCCTCTACCACATTTTCATATTCAAAATACTTTTCCATCTTTTTTATCCAGTGAATCAATTCATCATAATCAAATTTTCCACTGTACTCAGGAGGATTGAACTGAGGTGTGGATTTCAAACTTGTCAAGGCTCTTAGGAATCACTCTTCTTCCTGATTCATCATAGGTGCAGGTGAAGCTTCACCTTGAACCTCTTCATTTTCATCATCACTAACATCATCAAGATGTCTTCCTCTGCGTTGGGCTATTTCAACAGCTTCCAATCTAGAATCCATCTATCTAAGAATATCAACTAGACCTGGATCACTGTTTCCTCTCCCAGGAACCATCTTGATTCCCTCTGCAATTATAGGTTAGATCGTAATCTGCTACCCCATAACAATACCAACTAGGGTTAGGGTTTCAAGAACGAGCGAGATCTGACCACACTCTGATACCACCTTACACAAGGAGGGTCAGTAGGAGGAGCCAAGGGCACTCCTAGCTACCAAACTAGCTTGTAGAAATAATGTGAAAGACAAACAACAGAGTGAGAGAAGAGAACACAGAGATCCTTTATATTAAATTGATCAAAATTATTACATGCTGGGTTGTAAGGCCCTCCTAGTTTCTACCATATCTTCAATTAAATACAATAAGATCTTCCTACAACAGATATCACTAACCTTCGATCTCAATACTTAAACATTTTCTTTCTTTCTCCAACAATCCTTGTCAAAACTAAGAACATACACAAAAATATATGTGAGTCCACCAAAGAAGTCAATGCTCAAATACAAAAGAGAGACCTAGATTTAGGTCCACACATATCCCAATGAGAGACCCAAATAAATTAAGCCATCAAAAATCACTAAAGAAGTCAGCCAAAGATCCAACTCCCAAAATAATAGTCTCAGGTAGATGGTTACCAAAAATCAGCAACTCGTCGGTAAAGCATAACCAATATCCATTGGTAAACATGCCTGAACAAAAGAGACAAGCATGCCCGAGTAGAAGAACCCGAGTGATAGATAAAAGCATGCCCAAGCAGCAGAACCCGAGCGACAGAGAACAAATTAAAGAATTGAAAGCAAAACATATTTTTGGTTGTGCAGGATTGCCAAAGACCCAAGATGCTCCTGCATCAACCTCAAATACTACAATCATTAAGGGAAATAGAAGAAGTCATAATCAAAGATATAAAACTTATTAATTTTGACACTACAACAATTGAGACCATTTTTTGACGGCAATGTGTCACTTTTCTAACACTGTCCCGTCGGCCAAGCGACCGAGACTAGTGTTGCAGTTTTGGTGTCAGAAACAACGATGGCTGTACCATCTATTGTTATTGCAATGGTCATAACTATCACAATAAGAGCTAGATATGATGGTTATCATGGTGTCATTACATATTTTAGCTATCTCTTTTACGATACGTAGGCATCACATTTTTTGTGTTACCCGTCGTAGTTTGCACCATCTAAAAACTTTAGCATGTCATTGTTATAGTTTGTGGCCATCGCAATTACGACAGACATGCGAAAAATTTTCTATACATGTGACATCGAGCCGTCGACAATTTTTGACGTCTTGACATTGCATGCATAGCAAATTTTTCGCACGTCTGTCATAATTTATGATGGTCAACACAAAAAATGTGACATCTAGGTGTCGCAATATTTTATTTGTCGCTATTATGACACCTAGGCATCACATTTTGCACCATCTAAAAACTTCAACATGTTGTCATTATAGTTTGTTGGTGTCACAATTACGAAAGATGTGTGATGAATTTTCTATACATGCGATGTCTAGCCGTCGGCAATTTTTGACGGTTTGACGTCGCATGTATTTTTTAAGTGTCGCTTTAGAGTTTTTAAGAGTTTAGTGTCCTAGTGGATAAAGGGACAACCCAATGTCCTCCCAACTATGACAACATATCTATAAATGGCGTACATGAATATAATTTATGCTAGAATTCTCAGTGTATTAAATGTTTTATGCTTTTCGAACAACTATATGTTACTAGGAGAAATTGCATGCATCTTTAACGTGTGTTTTGTAACTGACAATGCTTCTAAGTCATGTTTTCTTTTTTTTTTACCATGGAATCACAAGAGACAAATGAGTTTGGATTTCTTTGTTTGATGAATGTATCCACCGGTAATTTTATTTTCAGTAATTGTGGTTTTACTTATTTTGGAACCATGATTTGATGTGCTTTATTGGGATAATTTCATTATCGGTTGGCCAAATAAATGTAAAACAACTGGTTTTACCAAATTAGTTCATCCAAAAACTAGAAGACTGTGACTGTCTGATAAGTACAAGTAGGATTCATGAAAAGACATCAAGTGTCTAAAATGAAATAATTAAATAAAAATTAAAAATAAGCATACCATTCATGGTTAGTGATTCAAAGCTTCTTTTCCTCCCAGTTTCCAACCCCTAAGAAAAATCCAGAAAAGAATACAACATCTTTGTAAAATAATAGATAACAGCACAAGGGTATTTGCAAAAGTAAACCAAAAAAGAGAGAAAATAATGAGATCATCATCCATACATTTTTGTACAAGAAATACAGAACAAATTATCTTACATTTAGTGAATTTCCTTCCTCACTACCTTCACTTGAACCTTCACTGCCACTGTCCCCACTGAAACTAACAGTTCTATTTAGATCACTAACATATAGTTTATAAACATAATAAGGTAAGAAAATGGGAGTTTCCTAGAATAGAAACTGATTTATCTAAGCAGCATCCTAGACCTTCCCACTGATTATTAAAGTTTAATAAGTTTATCAAATTTAGTAGCCTTGAATATCTACCTTTGTGAGAAGGCACCATTTGCAGTAGCAGGTTCTTCTTTTTCACCCTCTCCTTTACTTGTAACTATTTTGAGCTTTCCCAAACTTCCTTTTACCCTCTTCATTGAATTTCATCCTTTACCTCCCAAGGACTTTAGCTCTGCATCTATGTTTTGTGCAACTGAAGTTTGTCCACAGAAAGTAGATATGAAATTTCCATTCAAAAAATTTCTTAAAAGATTAAAACATTAACAACTAAGTGCTAAAAATTCTTATGATCATTTTCCATATAATTACTGCCTACAATATTTCATTAATTACCATTATGACGTATGTAGGATTGCCATTTGATGGGATTCCATATTGAGTGAATGTGTGTGCACCCTAAAGTTGCAATCAAGACCACAATGTTAAAAAATTAGGATAGTAAAATAGGCCATATGTCCACAATAAAAATAGCCAAAAACACATGCTAAACTCTAGGTAACAAAAGGGAGTGACCATCTCCTTCATTATTGACTTACCTAAAAAGAAAAATCACATAGACAGATGCATACTTTCAAATTATAAGTATTAAATATTTGAAAAGACAAG
>MU226606.1:8995794-9034411 GCA_018584345.1 Thuja plicata
ACTCTTTGCATGAGGTACCATATGCCTCAATCGAATTGGAGGACTTATACTAAGCTTGTATGGTTTTTAACTTTCCTATCACCTATGTTGGGGAATAGAAACATTTCAAGGACTTTAAAATGGATTGGCAGATCCCTTTTGTGCAAAACTAAAGTTGAAGACATATACAAAACTCTTTCTAACAACTTTATTATATTTGAGCATACTAATAGATCTTGGAATATTAAAGTTGAGAATATAATATTACAAAAACACTTTCAGAAACTAAAATTATAATATTATGGACTAAGATTTTGGAAACTAAAAAGACTTGTTTCAGGTGGTTAATGATCCTTGAAAGGATGCCATATAAATGCATGGTTTTAATTCTTATTTGTGCTCTATATGCAGGAAAACTAATATCATTAGACACATTTTTTTTATTGTCTCTTTTCTAAAGATACTTGCTATATGATTTGTAATGGATTCCATGTTTGGAGTAACAATTATAACAATATTTGTATCAAGATTGTTTTGGCTAAGTTCGAGGCATGAAAAATATGCTTAGCTTATTTTGGATTTCTTTTACTACTGAATATTTATGGCAGATCTGGTAAGTAAGAAATAATGAGACCTTTAATAGAGTAAGAAGAAAGATTATTGAGTCGTATAAGAGACACACACTTTGATATTTCCTCACAAGTCATAGTAATGATAGAGATATCAAATGCCAAATTTCTCAGGTTGCTCGGTGATAGAATTGTGACATTGACTTGTAAAGAGATGAGATATGGACATGCATGGTTAATCAACATGTTCAACAGCAAAATTATTAGTAGATGGATTAGGTTTTGCAATGCTGGCCAAATAATCAAAATGTTGTGACTCACCTATACATCTTTCTAAATATTAACGCATGTGATCATCATATAGACTAATATCAGTTAAAGGGATCCCTACCTCTAATGAAATCACAATGTATGTTCTCATTAGGTCCTCAGATGAAAAAGTTGTAATATGCTCATCATATTGACTAATATGAATCAGGCCATCTTAGGGTATACGCCTCTAGTCATGTAATATGCTCTTAAGCAAAGGCTAAAAAATAAGACATACCTCAAATGGTGAGTATGTGGTGGCTTTTTGATGAGTACAAGGTGGCTTGTTGATCTTATACTTGAAGTTGCTAACATAATTTTAAAAAAAAATGATTTTTCAATACACTGCTACCGCAAATGAAATAATTTGAACATCAAAAAATTTAGAAATTACAAGTTGTTATACCCTAAACATGAAGGAAACCAGCTGAATTGCAAACCCGAGTGTAACACTAGTGATAACCAGTGATGAATGAGCTATTGGATTCTTCAATTGTGACTGCTGGATTCAATACAACAAGAGCCCTCTTCACACAATGGTATAGTTTACTAATTAGGGCCCTCTTCCGCTCGCATGCACAGCTCGATCACAAATGAGCCTTTCTTTTTCTTTTATTTTTTGTTTATAATCAAGAGGGTGTCACAATTACAATGGTATCATTTCTATTACAACAACATTGGGGGCACGTGGAAAAAAAATACAAAATTCACACACAAATGGTAGCACCATCGCAAATTGGTGTTGAAATTTGACCCCAAATGTTGTAGTGTGATTATGACCCCAAGAAAGATGAAGATATAACTAATACCACCAAGAAAGAAAAGGAAAATGATACAATGGATGTTGCACAAGTAAATATACTAGGTCAAATGCCTCTATTGATACAAGCTATCAATATCATCATAGAAGCAAAGGAGAAGACACCTCAACTTGATGCAAATAATCCAATAGACATAGGTGATGAACATGGGAAGCAGACAGATACAAATGAAGAGAAGAAAGATATAAGTGGAGAGGAAAAACAAAGTCATTCCACCGACAAGAACACCAAGGGTGAAAAGGTTGCATATATAGACAAGGTTGATGTAGAGATGTCTACTACCAACCAATAGGTCAAATTTGAGAAGCATACAAAAGGTAGCACACCTCCCACACAATAACCAAAATCATCAAATAAAGAGAAAGAACTTGCTATATTTCTACATTCCCCTGCTTCCACCACTACTTTTACAAAGAAGAAGATGAAATTATTGATATACTAGACTATGATCCAAGGACATTGGATCCAGAGTCACTTACCAAGTATGGAGAACTTTGTAAAAGAAAGGCAATTCAAGACAAGCTCAAAAAGGACCACAAGAACTCACAATTCCTGGAAAACACTTAAGAAATATTATTGCAGATTGTTCCTGACACTGACATTGAACAAAATGCACCTATTCTTGATCAATTAGTATCACTCACCAACACCATCACATCACATAATGTAGATGCAGACAGGGTCATTGAGGAAGGTGTTGAGCAGAAGTGTCAATACAAGTTAACTGAGAAAATTAGCCAAGAAGTGGCAGAAAATAAGGTAAAAATTTCTAAATGAGTAACTACAATGGAACCTATATTATAAGAACTAGTAAAACTAGTTCAAAAGTTTTTCACAATAGAAAATTTCACTACCGAGCATAGTGAAAAGATAGCCAGAATAGATGAAGATCTTAAGGCTAGTGCACAGAGTCTCACAACTGACAAAAATGCATTCAAGTTGCATTATGAGAAGATGCTAGAAGAAAAATAGTTGAGACTAGAACATCAAAAGGATGAAATCAGAATCAGAGATGAGGTAACCGAGTTGCAGGCTATGCTACTCCTAAATCTCACACTATTGTTGAAACACATGACTTCTGCAAAAGCATTGATTGCCACCCAAAAAATGTCAGTTACAGAAAGAATATATGACATGCACACCAAACTCACCTTGGAATACATGACCCTTGAGCACCTCAAAGAGAAATGGGAGAAGCTAATGGAGGACATTAAAAAATCCCATTCCCACATTTTTGACAGGCTATAAGTACTACACCTTTGTCATTATTTTCAAACAAGGGGAAATTATATGATAAAGGGGGAAATGATATCAAAGGGGGAAATAATAAGGTGAAAGGGGGAAATGATAAAAGGGGAAATATATGTATAAAGTAAAATGTATCAAAGGAAGAAAAATGTACATACAGTACACCGAGGCATGCACATAGGGGGAGTCATATTGACAAGGTAAATACTTGGTGTATATACTGAACATTTTAGTTTTGCACATATCAGTTTTTGATACTAATTCCAAAGGGGGAGATTGATAATCCTAAAGGATCATTGATGTAGCACTAGTCTTGCTTCCTCCTAGACCTCCTTTAGGGTCTTCTAGGTCACTCTATTGACCTACTAGGGTTCTTTCACTATCCCTAGGCTCCTTAAGATTCTTATCACAAGATCCTAATCCATTCAACTAGTGGACACCATTATGTAGAACAAAACACTTCCAAACTTCCTTCTAGACCTCAAATGGTCTTTCTTGCCTCATTTGCCTAAAATGCTCCAACTGACCCAAATTGGCCAATGCTCAATCCACAGAGAGGATTAGCATTTCCCAGATGTTCATAGGACCCTTTCCATCACCTACAAGCACACTTTTCATCATAACCCTAATTGAGTTCCAAGAAAATCCATAATTCCTTCCCAAATAGGGCTACAAGCAATTAGCCCTACTTAGTCACCTTTCCTAAAATAACTTGCAAAATGTCTTAACAAGTGTCAAAAAAAAAAAAGATCCAGATACCCTTTTCCATGACACTAGATATTTTCTAGGTTTAGGGCTCCCAAGCTGTCCGTACAGCTCTGCCTATAATCAAGGCTAACAATTAGGGTTTTGAGGGTTTCAAAACCAGTCTAATAGAAACTCCATTCTTTCTATCAAAAAAACTTCACCAAATCTTCCCACTCACCTTGAGACCTCATAACACACCACCGTACTCCTCTCAAAGCTTTGATTGAAGCTATGATTTATTTCAATCTGCCAAAATTCCTTTGCAACAACTGGTGATCCCTAGCCATGCCTCACTAGCTCGCCTAGGGCATCACCTTAAAAATGGCTGCCATAACTTCTAGGGCCCCTCCTTCACTATACACAATGTACATAGACTTAAACACCATAATCCAAGAGCCCGTGTAAGTGCCATGGTGGAAAATGGAGTTATGACCCCATTTGTAGACAATGCTCAAATCAAACCAACGACTGGACTAAACTTAAAATATTTTGTACAAGCAACTAAAACTATTGAATCATACAATCTATCACCACAAGAAGTCTTGAAACAACCTAAATTACACTAAAAAAATCCTACATAAGTAAATTCAATCCATTATACCATCTGATCACCTCAAAACACACAAACAGTCACTGTTATTGCATTACACAGTCCGTACACAAAATTACCCCAACTTGCCAACCCTTCCAACAACTCAAGGATGGTCTTATATAGTTGACCCAAGCACTAAGAAACCAATTTCAGATATTTAAGGAACTAATTCCTTCAAAATTGCATTCTTGTCATAAAAGTTGTTAATGACAACATTGACAACTTTTTGTAACTTCTAGCTATGGTATCCAAACTTGGTCTAACCTTGTCCAAAATTTCTCAAACCCCTAATTAGGATGAAATAAAATCAAATAGGACCTCCAGCCCCTTTTATGTCTCATTTGGAAACAAAATACAAAATTCCCCCTATTGGGCCTAAATGGAAACAAAGGTCTCTAAGGACCTAACAAGATACATCCTCCTACTTGACACTCTACACACTAGGACTCTTGGTCCCTTTATTCACATAGTGGTATGGCTAGAACCACTATAAGCCAAAAAATAGAAGAAGCCCTAGGTTACATTGTATCAACTAGCCCATCTAGGTGCTCCTGCATCATACTCCCCCAAAAGGAAAAGCTATGTCACTCCTATGGATAGTAGATCCTCTGAGATGCCCACCTTCTTGAAATCTGCTTCTACAATCCATGAGGCTTCTGACTTTGGTCTATCCTTCCACTGAATCAAATGTTCCATGTAGACCTTGTGTCTAGTAGTCCTCTTAACCCAGGAGTCCAAAAATTTTTCAGCTATCATCTAAAACTTTGGAGGTAAGACAGCAACCTCCACATCATCACTGACCCCCTGACTATTTGGATTGATCTCATCCATCTACCCTCTGAACTGGATTAATTCTTGAACATTAAACACTGGAGATATGCTCAAGTCTAAAGGTAAGTCCACTTTATAGGCATTTGCCCCATATTTTACCAATATTTTTCAAGGGCCCACCCTTTTCATCTGAAGCTTGGTAGGGACACCCTTCTGTAGCCTTGATTTGTTCAAGTGAACCATGACAAAGTCACCCACTTCAAACTGAACATCCTTCCTCTTCTCATCAACTTTGGCTTTCAACTTATGTTGACTGTATTGGAGATGCTTCATGAATTGTTCTTGGATCTCTTTCATGGTATGGTTGAAGTCCTCTGCATGGCCACTTATGTACTCCATCCCACCAAGATCCCTAAGCTCACAAACATCCCTAGGGTGCATGCCATAAACAACCTTAAATGGGATCTTTCCTGTCATCCTATTCTTACTATCATTGTAAGCATATTCTTCTTGGGGAATGACCACATCCCAAGTCTTCCCATACTCCTTAGTTAGCCACCTCAAAAGGTTATCCAACACCCTGTTTACCACCTCAATTTGGCCTTCAGTCTAAGGGTGGTAAGTTGAACCAAAAGATAGATTAGTTCCCAATCTTGACCATAATTTCTGCCAAAAATGGCTCATAAATTTCACATCCCTATCAAATACTATGCTCAAAGGAAGACCATGAATCCTCACAATCTCTTTAAAAAAATATAGGCAATGTGGCTAGCATCATTATTAGTCTTGCATGGAATGAAATGCCCCATTTTACTAAATCTATCAAAAACTACATAAATGCTATCATACCCTTGTTTGGTCTTGGGTAATCCCATAATAAAATCCATACTCACACACTCCCATGGCTTTTTAGGGATTGGTAGAGGCTGATACAACCCTGCATTACTCATTCCTATTTTTGCCTTCATGCAAACAACACACTTCTCTACATACTTGGTGACATCTTTTACCAACTTTGTCCAATAGTAGAACCTTTCGACTAGTTCCAAGGATTTTTCCTTACCAAAATGACCACTTAGAGAACCGTTATGTTTCTCTTGTATGAGGTTCATCCTCATTGACCCTTTAGGTACACACAACTGATCGCCCTTGAACAAAAATCCATTTTTCAAAGTAAAATCAAAGAACTTCCTATGAAAATGATTTTCAAAATCAACACATACCTTATAGGCCTCACCAAAATCCTCATCTACTTTGTAGAGATCTCTAAAAATATCAATCCCAATGCTATTCAAATGGACTTCTTTCATTTTCAACAATCTCTTGCTTAAGGCATCTACCACCTTATTAAGTTGACCCTTCTTGTGCTTTATAGTGAAAGTGAATGCCTGCAAGTACTCCATCCACTTCAAATGCCTATTGCTTAGCTTCTCTTGTGTGTTGATGTAACTAAGAACTTGATTGTCAGTAAATACCACAAATTCCTTAGGTAATAGATAATGCCTCCACTTTCTCAAAGATTGAACTAGAGCATATAGTTCCAAATCATAAGAAGAGTATTTCTTCTTAGCCTCATTCAATTTCTCACTAAAGAAGGAAATTGGAATTCCCTCTTGACTTAATACACCCCTTACTACCATTCCACTAGCATCACACTCAATGGTAAACAACTTCTCAAAGCTTGGCAATTGTAGGAATGGTTGAGTAGCCACTTGTTTCTTCAACAACTCAAAGGATTTCCCTACTTCTACTATTCATATGAACTTATTTTTGAACCCACCCTTTATTGTATCCATCAATGGTGCACATATCCCACTGAAATTTCTAATAAACTTCCTATAAAATTGGGCAAGGCCATGTAATCTCCTTACCTATGTGGCTATGGTAGGTGGAGGCCAATTCAGGATAGCAGTAACTTTGTATTTGTCCATCTTTAAAGACCCCTTGGACACTACAAAGCCCAAGTAGACTAGTTCTTGTTTGAAGAACTCACACTTCTCAAGTTTGATAGCCAATTTCTCCTTATGCAACCTTTTCAATACCGCCTCTACATGTTTGATATGCTCCTCTCTTGTCTTACTAAATATGAGTATATCATCAAGATATACCACCACAAACTTCCCTGTGAAGTCTTTGAGAACCTCATTCATGAGCCTCATGAATGTTCTCACAGCATTAGAGAGGCCAAATGGTATAAAAATCCATTCATATAATCCATCAGTGGTCTTGAAGGCTTTTTTCCATTAATCACCCGTCTTCACCCTGATTTGGTGATAACCACTCTTCAAATCCAACTTTGTAAAGTACATTTCCCCTCCTAGGCAATCCATAAGATCCTCTATCCTAGGTATAGGGAATCTATACCTTATTGTGATTCTGTTTATTTCCCTTGAATCTATGCAAAGCCTCCATTTCCCTCCCTTCTTGGATGTCAAAACAATCGGAACTACACAAGGGCTAATACTCTTCTTCATCAAGCCTTGATCCAAGAGTTCTTGTACCTGCCAAGCTACTTCCAAGTTCTAATCAGGAGTAATCTTGTATGCTGATTTATTGGGTAGGGATGCCCCTGTCACAAAGTCTATTTGATGACTTATAACCCTCTTAGGTGGTAGGGTTGCAGGAGTACCATCACTCACAATGTCCTTGTACTTCTCAAGCAATTCTTGCACCTCTATTGGTAATGGCTCCTTCACTAATTGTTCCTCCTCCTTAGGTCTTAGAACCATGGCATAACCTTTCCCCTCATCATCCTTGATGTCATTTAAAAATTCCTCACCACTGCATAACATAATATTAGGAGTTCTAGTTTGTGGCTCTTCATCCTCTAGTAAAGACTAAATTTTTAAAGTCTTCTCTCCTTTCTTGAAGGTGATGGAATTCTTCTTCCCATCATATGCTGCCCCATTATCAAATTTCCAAGGCCTTCCAAGTAGTAAATGGCAAGCATCCATTGGTAGGATATCACAAAGAAATCTATCCTTGTACCCTACTATTGAGAACTCTACCCATGTTTTCTTATTAACCAGCACACTTTGGCCTTTGTTGAGCCATGTCACCTCATAGGGATTCACATGGGGTATATTGGCTAGCTTAAGTTTCACCACTGCCTCTTCTGAAATGATATTATCAGTTGAACCAGAGTCCACTATCACTTTGCAAACTTTTCCTAAGATCTTACATCTTATTCTAAATAGAGCTCTCTTGTGCTTGGGTTCATCTTTGATTGGTTGCCTTATCAATACTCTCATGAACATCAAATTCTCACCCATCTCTGAATTAAGATGGTCTATTTCAAGGGTTTTGACACTTGAAGTGTCTTCATGTGTATATTCTATCCTCTTGTCACTATTTTCTATAGAATATTTGTCTAGACATCTATAGGTTGGATGGCCTAATTGTCCACAATAATAACATTTCATGGTTTCAAAATAAGAACTACTCCTGCCTCCTCTTCCCCTATTATAACCACCATGATTACCCCTGCAAATGTTATATCCTCCTCTTGAACTACTTTTATTCTACTGCTCTGTCAACTTATTATCTCCTTGTGACCTTTGTTCACTAACCCTACCTTGGTAGCCTCCTCTTTGACCACTTTGGTCTCTCGCTCTGCCTCTATTGTTGTTGTTATTCTAGAAGCTAGAATCCCATTTCTTCTTATTATTTTCTTCCACTCTTATAGACAATTGATGACACTTTTAAATTGTAGTAGGTGTCCATAGGCTAATCTCCTCTTGGATGTTCCACTTCAATCCACCCAAGTATCTAGCCACTTTGATTGTCTCTTCTTCCTAAAATTTAGACCTTAGACATAATCTATGGAATTCCTCAGTATATGAGGCCACATCTAGGTCTTTATGTTTCAAGTTTTGTCTCTTCCTATGAAGTTGGATCTCATAATCCTCCAGAAGATAATTCTCTTTTAACTTAGTTACCATGGCATTCCAATTTTCTATTGGTTTCTTTCCCATTATTACCCTCTAATCCTGAAGGTATTTCCACCAAGTCAAGGCTGACCCCCTGAGAATAGAGTTGGCCACTTTGATCTTTTGGGCTTCAGATATACCCTCACACTCGAAGTGATTCTTCATTGCTTCAATCCAGTCCATAAATGTTTCAAGCTCCATATTTCCTCTAAACAAGGGTATCCCTTCCAAAGCCTTTCCACTTAATACTTTTATGACTTTTAAGAAAGGTTCCTCATTCAAAATTGGGTCTGGTTCAAGGATGAATTCTTCTTCTTCAATCTTTTCTTACCCCTATTGCTGGTTTCGGCTTCAAAGTCTTTCTTCCTAGCAGCATTTGCTAGTTCTTCCATCTTTAACCTCATTTATTCCAAGGTAATCTCAAGGAGTCTATTTTTCTCCTTTTTCTCTTCCATTTCCTTACCTAGTTTTTCATTTGTCATCATCTTTGTAGAACCACAAGATTCCACTTCTGACATATACCAATCTTCCCAAGTTTCTCAACTTGCTCTAATACCACTCATATGTAGCACTAGTCTTGCTTCCTCCTAGACCTCCTTTAGGGTCTTCTAGGTCACTCTATTGACCTAATAGGGTTCTTTCACTATCCCTAGGCTCCTTAGGATTCTTATCAGGAGATCCTAATCCATTCAACTAGTGGACACCATTATGTAGAAGAAAACACTTCCAAACTTCCTTCTAGACCTCAAATGGTCTTTCTTGCCTCATTTGACTTAAATGCTCCAATTGAACCAAATTAGCCAATGCTCAATCCATAACAAGGATTAGGGTTTCCAATATGTTCATAGGACCCTTCCATCACCTGAAATCACACTTTGCATCAAAACCCTAATCGAGTTCCAAGAAACTCCGCAATTGCTTCCCAAATAGGGCTACAAGCAATTAGCCCTACTTAGTCACCTTTCCTGTAATAACTCACAAAATTTCTTAACAAGTTTTCAAAAAAGTATAGGATCTATATACCCTTTTCCATGACACTAGATATTTTCTAGGTCTAGGGCTCTCAAGCTATCCATACAGCTCTTCCTATAATCAAGGCTAAAAATCAGGGTTTTGAGGGTTTCAAAACCAGTCTGATAGAAACTCCATTCTTGCTATCAAAAAAACTTCACCAAATATTCCCACTCACCTTGGGACCTCATAGCATACCACCCTACTCCTCTCCAAGCTTTTATTGAAGCTATGATTTCTTTCAATCCACCAAAATGCCTCTGCAACTACTAGTGATCCCTAGGCATGGCTCACTGGCTCGCCTAGGGAATCACCTTAAAAATGGATGCCATAACTTATAGGGCCCATCCTTCACTATACACAATGTACATGGAGTCAAGCACCATAATCCAAGAGCCCATGCAATTGCCATGGTGGAAAATGGAGTTATGACCCCATTTGAAGACAATGCTCAAATCAAACCAGCAACTGGACTAAACTTAAATGATTTTGTACAAGCAACTCAAAATATTGATTCACACAATCCATCACCACAAGAAGTCTTGAAAAAACCTAAATTACACTAAAAAAATCCCACAGAAGTAAATTTAATCCATTAAACCATCTGATCACCTCAAAACACACAAATAGTCACTGTTATTGCATTACACAGTCTATACACAAAATTACTCCAACTTGCCAACCCTTCCAACAACTCGAGGATGGTCTTATGTAGTTGACCCAAGCACTAAGAAACTGATTCTAGATAGTTAAGGAACTAATTCCTTTGAAATTTCATTCTTGTCATAAAAGTTGTCAATGTTGTCAATCACAATATTGACAACTATTTGCAACTTCTAGCTATGGTATCCAAACTTGGTCTAACCTTGTCCAAACTTTCCCAAACCCCTAATTAGGATGAAATAACATCAAATATGAACTATATTCCCTTGTTTGACTCATTTGGAAACAAAATACCAAATTCCCCCTCTTGGGCCTAAATGGACACAAAGGTCTTTAAGGACCTAACAAGACACATCCTCCTACTTCACACTCTACACACTAGGACTCTTAGTCCCTTTATTCACCTAGTTGTAAAGCTAGAATCACTACAAGAAAAAACATAGAAGAAGCCCTAGGTTACATTGTATCAACTAGCCCACCTAGGTGCTCCTGCACCAATCATATTTCTCATTAGTATACAACAAAATATTTTTTGGACTATTGGTAACATGATCACCGAGTGACAGCATTTAGTCAAGCACAATGGACACCAAAATAGTCAAGTGCAGAGGACACCAAAAATAGACAAGTGCAATGGTCACTGAAAATGTTAGTGCAGTGAAACCAAAATCAGTGAACACTGATATGCACTTTCACCGATAGACAGTTCAAAGAGTACACCGACAACATAGTTCATAGAGGAACCCAAAAACACAACTTCACAGAGCAACCCGAAGAGCATTATGTCTATAGAGACATCACTAAGAACCAGTATACCGAGAGATAGTTTTATTTCTGAGAAATGTGGATCTGAGTTACACATTAGATAAAAAACTTTAGTTTTATAATTAGCTTTATGCTTAGCTGTAAAACTATTTCTTGAGGGGAAAGTAAATCATATGTAATTGTTTTAATTAGTCTAACTGATTGTAAACATGCAAACTAGGAGATCAATGTCAAGTTGTAAACCTTTGATCATAGAATTTTTATTGTAAAGCATAAAACCTAAAATAGGTCAATACATTGTATAAATAGATGTAGTAATCAATTAGAACAAAATGATTGTAGCCACAGCAGACATCTATGGATCAGACAAAGATTTTTATGCAGAAGGACACAAAAGATAGAATTTAGTTATGAAGAACAAGATTCAAGGCTACTGAGCAGAACATAGGTATTAATCAAACACTATAGGTGATAAATATACATTGTGAACTTAAAGTATCTGTATTCAGCAATTCAAGATTATATACCATCAGGTCAACAACTATTTTTGACTACTCTCTAAAAATTTTAGCACATAGAAGAAATCCCTTAATAAGGAGGAATTAACAGTCTTTATGTAAATCTCTTAACCGAGTGCACACTTAACAGTGTTGTTGAATCTCTCAACTAAGTTGACCTAACCAGTCTAAAATGTTACTCCTAACAGGGTAAGACCATTGGTCATGATCACACTTTTATCCTTAACCAGCACCTTCCATTCTGTAGATAGTGAAGCTTTGTGGGTTTCATCCCCACCGCAGTTTTTACCTTCTAACAGGGGTTTTCTGCGTTACCAATTCTTGTGTCATGTGTAACTACTTTTCATGATTGTTTCTATGAATGTTTACATGCAATTAAGTTTATGATTTGATATTACATGCATAAGGTAGAAAATCTCAATGGTCAGTGATGAAAGAATAGAGTACTAAGGGTTAATTGATAAAAAGTTTTAAGGGTAATAATTCACCCCTTCCCTCTAGGTACACACCAGTCTATTATTCCAACAGTCACCAGATCACTGAATATCTTGAACTAATGGCCAAGTATTATGAGATTAGGAGATAAATACTTAAGCACTGGGCCCGCCAATAAATGTAACATGCCTTCACCAGATCCCAAAAATATTAAAGCACGTTCCTTTTCCTTACGAGATTAAGAGATAACCCTGTTGCGCCAAGTCTCCAGACCATATGGAATATTCAATCTCGATTGTAAGATTAGGAGACAAGGCTTAAGAAAAACAAAGCACATGGGTATATAAGACTTAAGTGACTCCAAAAAGGTAACTACATTTTATAACAAGTTTGTGAGACTTATGGTTTTCAATCAAAATTGCACCAAGGGGTGGAAAACCTTGAAACTAGGGCTTAATGATAAGGCAATAAAAATGGAAGATTTATAGTATTTTAACTAGGATTTAATAGTGCTAACATGATGGATAACTTTGACATCATACATGAGAATTTACTAATGAGACTTTTTGTTGAATCTCTAGTTAAAGATGTTAAGAATTGGTTTAAAATATTTCCACATGATTCAGTAGATTCTATGGATGAACTAGTGGATTGTTTCAAGATCTAGTATGGTGACATAGATTTTAGGGATTTTGCTATGACTAGATCTAGAGTACCTTTGGTAGATCTAGATATTGAAGAGGATTTTGGAGAGGACCAATGGTTGCAAGAAAAAATCATTTTGTCACTAGGAAAAAGGATCAAAAGAATGAAGGGAGAATATTCATTTATTTTTTACAAGATGTTTTCTGCTACAATGAGGGATTATGACATTCCTTTTTGTCCTTAGGAATCAATTTGGGTTCATGTGTTTCTATCATTCTGTATTCCTAATTCAACTAATTGGTCAACTTCCTTGAAGAAAAAATATTTTGAATACACCAAGAAGTGGATAGAAGATATTGAGGATCTTGAATCTGAGGATTTTGAGCATAGGAGAGATCAAATCAGCCAAATGAATTGCATATTATTTTTAAAGAAAAAGGTAGGAAGGATGAAGGATGAATGAACACTTTTGTTTTATGAAAAAATTTCTAATACATATAGTGAGCTTCCAGTAGATATTTATCTTCCTGATTTTAGACATATTGAGTTATTTCTAGAACTTTGTGTGCCTAAATTAGTCAATTAGTCTGCATCACGTAGAGAGGAAGAGGTAAAGCATACCAGGAAATGGATACAATCAATTTAAGAATCTAAGTCTGAAAATGTACCTGATGATAACTCTAGTGATGCTAACTCTAATTATACTAATGATGTTGACTCTGAAGCTGAAAATGATTTAAATGAATATCAAGATGATGAATATGAATCTATTGATGACATAATTTTTTCCATTAGTATGCAAAGAGAAATAGTCTTTTGAACCGTCAATTACACTATAGTACCGAAAGATAGGTTTTAGTTCAGACAGAAAGTGCAACCCGAAAATGATACAGAGGAACCCGACAAGAAGGTTACACTATAAACCAAAGAGAAATAAAGAGAGGAACCCAACAGAACAAGGGAACCTGACAGACAGTTCAACAAAGGAAGACCGGAAGACTTGCAAAGCAACCTGAGCATTAGACACTGAAAGTTAGTTATATCTCGAGAAAACTGGATCTGACTTCCACATCAGATAAAATAGTTATGTTTTATATTTAGAGTTTAGATTTGATTTAAAACCATTTCTTAAGGGAAAAGAAAGATAATTGTAATTGTTTTAATCAATCTAACTGATTAAAAACATGCTAACTAGGAGATCAAGGTCAATTTGTAAACCCTCGATCATAGAGTTATCTTTGTAATATGTGAAACTGAATTAGTTCAATCTATTGTATAAATAGATGTGTGATCATTCATTTCAAGATGGATGTGAGGATGATAGTAGCCAAGGATCACATCTATGGATAAGATTGAAAGTTTCAATCAAGAACAACAAAAGATGAAATTGGTTATCAAGAACCAAGAATCAAAGCTACCAAGCAACAGAGGTATTAATCAATCACATTAGGTAATACTTTGTACATGTGATTTTAATGGATCTGTAATCAGAAATTGAAGATTACATACACTCGGGTCAATGAGAATTTTTGTCTATATTCTAACAAGTGTAGAAAATAGAAGAAATGCTTTCAAGAAAGGTGGATTTAACAATCCTTTGTAAATCTCTTAACCAAGTGCACACTAAACAGTGTTGCTAAAGCTCTTAACATAGTAGACCTTAACCAGTCTCTACATAATACTCCTAATAGGGTATATCATTAGAAGTGATCAAAATTGTAAGCCATAACCAACCCCTTCCAATCTGTAGATAGTGAATTTTTTGTGGGTGCCATCCCCACCGCAGTTTTTACCTTCTAACAGGGGTTTTCTATAGTACCATATCTTTTGTTATGAGTCATTACATTTCATGAATGCTTCTATTAATGTTTACATGTTTGTTAAGTTTATGAATTAATATAACTTACACAAAGATAGGATAGAATAGATGGTTTGTAATACAATGGATTACTAAATGGATAAAGGTTAAAATAGATAAAACTTTTAGAGGTACTAATTCACCCCTCCCCTCTTAGTACATACTTCCCATTATTTCTAACAATTGGTATCAAAGCTAGATCTCTTAATTGGAAAAGTTTAAATACTTAAGAGAAAAGAACATACAATGGAGAAGTACAAGATTGACAAGAGTATTGGGAATCAGAAGCAAGAAATTCATATCTTCTATGAGCAGTATAAAGGAGCTAGAATCAAGATGAGACAATTGATAGATGAAAGAAAGATTATGGCATCTCATTGTAATGAAATAGACTATCAAGAAGAGGAGATACCTGATCTATTTGAATCTTCAGGATCTACAACAAGCAAAGCATCAAACACTTCAGAAGAAAGAATCACAAATCTAAATTAAATCAATCAACATCTAGATGGTCAAGTAAAATAGATGCAAATCAGTCAAGAGACACAGATGGTAAGAATGATTGATGTCATGAACAATGCTAGACAAGTTGAGCAAGAAAGAACACTAGCTATTGATGATAGGAGGAAGATTATTGAAAAGCTACAAGAGAAAGCATCAGAAACAAAAAAAACTTACAGAACATCATAATGAGATCACAACTCAGATTATTCTTATGACTCAAGAGGCAAATAGAATGAATACATAACTCATTCAAAGAATAGAAGCTATCGGTGAGCTAAGAGAATAAAATGAAAATCTAAAATATGAAGTGAGAACTTAGAAATAACATAATGACATGATCAAGAGAGCTGAAGAAAGAACCAAAAGGATGGATGATTTTATAGATGGACAAAGAAGAGTCAACAACAATACTGGACTAGGTTTTACCAAAAATGAAGAATCGCGAAACCAAGCTAATCCAAAGAATGTCTATGCAAATCCTAGACCAAGAAAGTAGTCATACAATCACTGTGGAAGGCCAGGCCACACATCAAATGTTTGCAGGAACAAAATTAAAGGTATTCCTAAATCCACACCTTCATTCATAGGAATTGGTTATAAATGTAATAAGAAAGGACATAAAACATATGAACGTAAATCTAAGGTGAAACAACCAAAGAAGGAAACCTACATGGACAAATATTGTAGTACTTTCAAAATGCATGGACACACATCTCTTGAATGCTGGAAGAAGAAAAGGCAAGCATGGAAGCCTAAAGAAAATGAAACTGCCTATCAACCAAAAAGAGTTGGTAACCAATATGTTTGGGACTACAATACATGGGCAAACTGCATAGTATAAGGAAATTTCAGTCACATAGCTGCAAACTACATGAGATATTGGATTAGAAAGTCTAGGAACTGGACTAACCCCAGAATGGCATGTCTACACTATCATAAAGTTGGTCATCTAAAGAAATACTATAGAGACCAAGTGACAGAGACCAGCACCTTTGCAAATGGAAACATCATTGAAGACATCAGGAAGATGAGAAACAAAATATGGAGGAAAGCTACAAATGCCAATCAAGCTTGACCGAGAAATACAAATGGTGACACCTTATCCAATGGATCTAGTGACATCAACACCCCCACCTAGCTAGAACAAGTAAGTATGGAACTTCATTATACCAAGTTATATTTTGCATCAGTTCCATTATACATTGATGAAATGCCAAACTAGCATGATTAAAGATGCACTATGGTATTACATGTTACAATTCTATGAATTCAATCTCATTGGTTAATGCATACCTAAAATAATTGGTGTACATGCAAAGATAAGTTTTCTATACTTACCGAGCATCATTGATTAACATATAAAAGCTAAGTTGCTAGTGTAAACTAAGATCCATCGATAATCATGAAAGTTGACATGTTTTCTTTGCCATACACCAAAATCTGTCAGTAAACGTAACAAGTTGACATCTACCCCAAAGCATTGCATTCTCACTGAGAATTTTATTTGTGTATCACCAATGACTCTACCTTCACACATCAAGAAGTGGTTGAACATTTATGACACAACTTAGGGAAAATTCTATAAATATATGATGAAAGGGTTTCATTATTCACACAATGACTTGAGAAAAGAAATAGAGTGAAACCAGAGCATGAAGCAACCAGATTACAGAGTGACTCCAACCCAGTTCACAGCACTCAGAAGGATACCTAGCAGTGACAAAAGGTTGAAGTAAGTAACATCAATCATCAAGAACTTTGTTTTCATTTACGGGAAGAAGCACTAATTTCTGAAACGATGGAATCAACTTCAAGAACCTCCAAGAACAAGAATGATATGAAGAATAAGGTCAATCTAATCAAGAATTTCACTTGTGAAGAACCTCATTACAAGATATGCCCTGAGGTTTCTTCACAGCCCAACAATGCTGGTGCATTCTCCAGTATACCAGCTAGGGTTCTTCTCGTTGAAGACGTGCGGGCTTATATTCACTACAAGATTGTAGAAATAGGAGCTTTGGAAGTTGAGAAATATTACAAAAATATTTGCAATGATGATGGAACAATAAAAGAAGAGCATAAGCACATTGAAGTAAAAGGGCTCACACATGCCCTATTATTCCTGAAGGAATTCAAAACCAAATGGATTCCATTAGTACTGATCGGGATACATGCCCGAAAGATATGGATGGATGATCCAAAATCGATAACCAAGGATGTTATACACGCAGTTATCGGTTATCCCATAACTGATAAGGTAAAGGCACTAAAGCACCCTCCTAAAGCTAACATTGAAAATAATACAAGAGCAGCATGGGATGGAAGAGGATTAAAGGTATCCACCATCAAAGATGATGAAAAGAAATTTGAAGCATGTGTCTTAGGATACAAGCTCTTTCAGGATAGCAGGATGAACAATATTGCACTCAGAGCAGTGGATACAACATACAAGATTGTCAAGAAGGCACTGCAGTTATATGTGTCAGAACTTCTGCTAAGAAAATTGGATGAGAACATGAAGACAATAAGGACTGCAAAGTCCAACTCATGTAATTTTGGTTCACTCATCATGTGCATATTTTTATATTTCCAAGAATCCTTCCCATCCATAGGAAATGTCAAATCGGACACTACTATACCAATGACCACACAGATTAGTGAGTTCATCAAATCACTAGGAGACAATTTCAAATTAGTCATGGATGAATATTTTGCTAGATTCAAAGAAAGAATGCGAAAAAGAATGAGAATTCTAGAGAAGTTAGTAGAAAAGTACAAGACTGAAATATATTTTATGGTGGACACTAACTATACCTACATCAAGATAGTCATATGGAGGATAGCATGGATGACACCACTTGACTATGAGGTGAACATAGATCAAGCATTAAATGCTATCAAGGCATTAATGAATGATCCATTGGATAAATCAGAACCTAAGTTTGGAACTTATGAGGAAGAAAAAGAAATAATAAAAATAGGCTTAGTTGTGAAAAATATTGACAGGAAGAAAGATAAAATGGTTAAGACCTTGAAACAAAAGTTGTTGGTGAATAAAGAGGAAGAAAAATAGACTAAAGAAACTGAGGGCCAGTCACCCATCGGTGAAGCTAAGAAGGAGAGTGACTCAGAGTCCATAGAGTCTGATACACCACCTCCTCCACTAGAAAAGAAACCAAGGATTATTGTTGCAACTAGGACCAGGATTCAGACATCAAAGAATGCAAGTCCTTCACTGATCAAGAAAGTTCATGTAAGGATCTACAAAAGAAAGCCACAAACATGGAAAAAGGGGCCAACAAAAAGAAGAAATTTCCTCAGAACTAGGGAAGACATTGAGGATGCTGAAAAGGATGAACACTATGTACAAGCTGTCAAGAACACAATACCTTCTACAATTGATGAAGTATGTTCTTCTATTATCAAGTTGGGTATAGAAAATGATCGCAAGATTAAGAAATGGCTAACATTGGATCCCAAGGATCAAAATAAAATAGAAGAGGCAATTATCAAAATGATGTGTGCATTCAAATATGTTCCAATACAATTGGCAGATAATATGCCAAAAGAACTTTTGAATAGATTTTCGGAAAGATGTACATTTTCATTACACTTTGAGAAACTGATTAGGGAAAGACCCCTAGTTTCTGTCATTCCTTCCAAATCTAAAATGGAGGAAATTGAAGAGATGATGAAGAAACACTCCAAAAGGTTCTCACCAAAGTTTAGAACCTATCAAGTACTTCAAGGAAATATTCTTGTACTAGACATGAAGATTGAGGCTAAATGAAGAAAGATACTTGATATACCTAAAAAAGATACAAGTCTCGAGCCATAAATAACTCTTACCAACAAGAAACAGAACAAAGATGATCAGGCTAAATTGATCCCTGAACATATTCTTATTGCTAATGAGGATGTTAATAAAGAATCATTGAACACAAAATTCAACAAGGATATGGACATTCTAGATGAAACATGGCCAGATAATACAATCATTGATGCTACCAGAGCAGATCCTATAGATGAAGTACAAAGAGATGGAGATGTCACTATTGTCAAGGACCAAACTGATGAACATGACACTACTACAGATTCTACATAGGTAGACACACCAGGGAAAATCTCATCATTAATAAAAGCTACCAATAATATCTCAGAGAAGGAGAAGTCACCTGACAAGGAAACAATCATACCTAAGGATAAGGGTAATGATGAGCAAAAAGATTAAACTGGTCAATAGAAAGATACAACTGATGAACAGGTAGTCACAGGTGGAGAACAAAATGTTACAAATGTAGATCACACCAAAAAGGATGCACAAATGAAAGATACATATGAAGTGCAAAAGGAGAAAGGTGAACAAGATAAGCCAATTGATACCACTCCTAAGAACACCAAAGGAGATGTTGCAGTTACACAAAATGTTGATAAGGAGACATCCTCACACAACCAAAAGGCAAACCCAGAGTAGTAGGAAAAAGGTACTACACCACTGAAACAATCCTCCAGCACATTAGACCAAGCAGAAAAATTGCTATGGTTTTGCATACAGGTGCATTAAAAAAGAAGAAGAAGAAAACCAAGAAGAGTAAGTTTGAGGTCACACTTGATGAAATCATTGAATACCAAAGTGTGATCCAACCACATTGGACTATTAATCTCTTATATAATATGGAGAGATATGTCAAAGGAAAGCAATGCAGGAAAAGCTTAGAAAAGAACACAAACATTCTCTAGTGCTGGAAACCACAAGAGACATCTTAAGCCAAATAGTTCCTAACATTGTTATTGATCACAATGCCCCCATTCTGGATCAACTTGTTGTTCTCACTGAAGAAATCATAACTAAAAATGTGGATGTAGAAAAGGCTATTGAAGAACGAGTAGAACAAAAGTTCCAATACAAATTGATAGAAAAGATCAACCAAGAAGTGGCAGAAATTAAGGTAAACCTTTCAGAACTAACAAATGAATTAGATCTGATCATTACTAAAGCTATTTCCTTAATTCAAAAGCTATGTACTTTGGAGAAATTCACAAAGGATAATAGTGATAAGATTGCAAAGATCAATTTTGATCTAAATGCAAGTGCTCAAAGTCTAACCACATATAACAATGCAATTAAATTGCATTATCACAAGATAATGGAAACCAAAAGGTTAAGACAAGAAATTTGGGAAGCAAAATCATAGTTTAGAGAAGAGGTTACTGAGATACAGGCTCAACTCTTACCAAATATCACACTTCTGCAACAACACATTACTTCAGCAAGAAAGTTAATTGCCACCCCCGAGATGTCTGTAGAAGACATTATTTATGATATGCATGCTAGGATTACACTAGAGCACATGGCTCTTGAGCATTTGAAGGAGAAATGGGAGAAAATGATGGAGGATATGAAGAATTCTCGTTCCCATATTTTTGATAAGTTGTAAGTATACACCTTTTCCCTTACTATCAAAAAAGGGGGAAAATGATATGTACAGAACATATAGTAAAAAGGGGAAAATGATGTATAATACAAAAGGCAATATAGTATATAGGCAAGGTACATGTACATACATATACTATATCGGCATATACATAGGGGGAGTCATAAAAATGACTAAGGTAAACACATGGTGTACATACTAAATACTTTAGTATTTTGCACATATAAGTTTTTGATACTAATGTCAAAGGGGGAGATTGATGACATGAGTTTTTCCATTAGTATGCAAAGAGAAATAGTTTTTTGAACTATCGGTTACACTACACTGAAAGATAGGTTTCAGTTTAGACCAAAAGTACAACCTAAAAATGATATAGAGGAACCTGACAAGTAGGTTACACTATAAACCAAAGAGCAGTAAAGAGAGGAACCTGAAAAAGAAAGGGAACCTGATAGATAGTTCAACAAAGGAACACCGAAAGACTTGCAGAGCAACCCGAGCATCAGACACCGAAAGTCAGTTATATCTTGAGAAAAGTGGATCTGACTTCCACGTCAAATAAAATAGTTATTTTTTATATTTAGAGTTTAGATTTGATTTAAAACCATTTCTTAAGGGACAATAAATATCATTTTAATTGTTTTAATCAGTCTAACTGATTAAAAACATGCTAACTAGGAGATCAAGGTCAAGTTGTAAACCTTCAATCATAGAGTTATCTTTCTAATACGTGAAACAAAATTAGGTCAATATATTGTATAAATAGATGTGTAATCATTCATTTCAAGATGGATGTGAGGATGATAGTAGCCAAGGATCACATCTATGGATCAGACTGAAAGTTTCAAGATAGAACAACAAAATGTGAATTTGGTTATCAAGAACCAAGAATTAAGGCTACCGAGCAACAAAGGTATTAATCAATCACATTAGGTGATACTTTGTACATGTGATTTTAATGTATCTTTAATCATAAATTGAATATTTCATACTCTTAGGTCAATGAGTATTATTGTCTACATTCTAACAAGTGTAGTAAATAGAAGAAATCCTTTCAAGAAGGGTGGATTTAATAATCCTTTGTGAATCTCTTAACTGGGTGCACACTAAACAGTGTTGCTAAAGATCTTAACAAAGTAGACCTTAACCAGTCTCCACATAATACTCCTAATAGGATAGATCATCAGAAGTGATCAAAATTGTAAGCCTTAACCGGCCCCTTCTAATCAGTAAATAGTGAAGTTTTTGTGGGTGTCATCCACACCGCAGTTTTTACCCTCTAACAAGGGTTTTATGCATTACCATATCTTGTGTTATGCATCATTACATTTCATGAATACTTCTATGGATGTTTACATGTTTGTTAAGTTTATGAATTAATATAAATTACACAAAGATAGGATACAACAGATGGTTGGTAATACAATGGATTACTAAATGGATAAAGGTTAAAAGAGATAAAAAAATTTAGAGGTACTGATTCACCCCTCCCCTCTCAGTACATAATTCCCATTATTTACAACATCTATAATGGACAGTGTTCCTGTTAAATGTGTGGATTTATTTTCCTCTCAGCATAATAGTGAGTTCACTTCTCTCAATCTAAGGAAGATTTGTGCAAAGAACAAGAGAATGCTTATGATGCAGAGGTCAGTTGTTGTGATGATTCCTTTGTAGTTAATGACATGAGCAATGAAGTTTCAATCCAAATTTCTAATGTTTAAGATCTTTAATTTGAGGTTACACATGAGGTTGTACCTAGTGATGATGATATTGAGAATAGTAGAGAACAAAATGATAGAGATGTGTCTAGTGTGGATGCTCTCTCTTGTGATCATAAAAGTGATGATCTTTCTCAATATGTTGTAGAAAATTTTGTAGTCAGAAAGAAGATAATGATTGCATAAATGAAGATGTTTCATGTGACTACATATCAAATGGTGGAATCATTAGTGAACTTTCATATTCAAAGGATGAAGAGGTTCCTAGTATAATGTTAGGTATTGATTGGGATATTTGTGTGGATTATGAAACTTTTTCAGACTCTAATTCAATCATTTAACCATTGCAAGATGATCTTTAAGTTACTCAAGATATGCAATTTTATGATTATATTGTTGATGTGTACTCTCCTTCCAACATACAACATGATGGTTTTTATAAAGTTGATAATGAACAAGTGAGTTCTTTAGGGAACTCTAATATGGATATGAAAACCAGTGATAAGATACAGGATGAATCTGTTGGAGAGAAGAGCAAGGATCATGACATGGATTTTTAATGTTTTGAAGTTGATAATGTTGAGTCTTGATCTTATCCATATTTTGATATGTCTCCTCTTACAGAAGTTCCAAATGATACACAGGTGGTTCTTGATTTTTATGACGAGCTTGATCTTGAAGATTCTCAGAAGGTTGTCTCCTATCCTATGGAGAGTGGGCTAGATCATGTGTGAATTTATGAGTTTCCTCAATGTTTGCATGAAGTTTAGTATGATAGTATTACCTTTGATATGCAAACTAATGATGAGAGTGATTTCACTAATGTGGACTCCAGCAATATGGCATGATATGAGTGTCTTTCTCAATTGGATAGTGATTCTCCAAGATGTGGCATTGAGATAGAAAATGATGAGTACTGCACTTATTCTGGTATCTTTTTACCTAATGAATGAAACAACAATATGCCACATGTTTTACATTTTCATTTTTTGACTCATATTCATATTAGCTCAACTGATGGATATTGTGATAAATTTTTGTGTTGAACTATTAGTACATAACAGTATGTCTGATCATAAAGATGAAATAAAAATTTTAAGCTTGCTTTCAATACAAAGAGTGGAGAATTGTGTTTATGACAGAGGTGAGCTAGAGGAAGAACTTTTAAGATGGCTTCAAGTCATCATGCCTAGTTTGATTTCTTCAAATCAGTGAATAAGTTGTAGAGGTGTTGATCTTTACTAGTAGTAATTTTGCATATATTTCCTTTGCTTTAGTTCTCTGATGTAGGTTATTTTTGTTTCATGTAGGTGGTATGCCTGACTCAAAGTTCTAGAATCTTTCTATGCCTGCAAGAAGCATATATTCCCAGTCGGAGCCATTATTAGCCCTATAAAAAATTTCCATGGTTCCTAGGTTTTACTTCTAGTTTTGCATTATTTTAGGTCTCTAGTCCTTAAACCCTTGATTCAAATTCATGAAAAATCCTAAACCCTCAAAGGCTTGTTATATTTTTGAGTTATTTTTTCATGCCACTTAAGTATTATTAGCCCATATGCTACTTTATCCTATGTCTTGTCTCCTAGTCTCGCAATCGAGATAGAATATTCTTTAAGATCTGGAGATTTGGCATGGCAAGTTTATCTCTTAACCTCACAAGGGAAGCAAATATACTATTTTCTTTCAGCAACTTGGCATGGTAGTTATCTCCTAATCTCATAATGTTAGCAGAAAAGCATCTAACATCTGAAGATCTGGTGACAAAGGTAAGACATGAAATTGTATACGTGTCTCTGAATCTCGTAATGATACGGTCAAGTCTTGCAAAATATGGAGATTCAGTGAGGACTGTTGATGCTAGACAAGATCAAGGGTTGTCACTAAGTCTCATGAGCTAAGCCAAGTTAAGGCTTTTATTCAGCGATTGAGAGATAAGCTTTATTTCTAAATCTCAAGACCAGACCAGAGTTAAGACTTTTATTTGGAAATCACAAGATAATGCCTTGATGTTGAGTCTCAAAATAGACCTGGGGTTAGGAAAATCCTTTTGAGATCATGCACCAATCGTTGATCAAGACCAAGATGTGCGGCTGGAGCTAAATCTCCAAATAAAGTCAAAGTCAAGAAAATTATTCAGCGATCAAGAGATGCAAAGCTAAGATGTGACAAGATGCAGTCACGTGTCCAAAAAACTTAAAATATCTAGGGTTGTCATTGAATCTCAGAATCATATCAGAGTTAATAGTTTTTTTGAGTGACTCAGAGATGGACTTGTCTCTGAATCTTGAGATTAAACTAGAGTTAACAAAAAATTTCAGAGATCACGAGACAAGCTTTTTCACTCAATCTCAAAAAGGCCAAGTATTATGAGATTAAGCAAGGACCGTTGATTCAAGATAATATCAAGGGTTATCGTTGAATCTTAGATTCAAACTAGAGTTAATACTTTTATTTAGTGACTTAGATATATGATTTATTTCTGAGTCTCCTGATTAGATCATAGTTTAGACAGGATCTCGAGATTCATTGATACAAAGGGATTGAGGTGCTCTGGGTTAAAGTCAGGTTAAGGACAAAGAGAAGATATAATATTGATCTAATTTTCGATGTTAAGCCTCAAAGAAGGAGATGCTCACCTTTTATTGTTCAAGGGTTCACGCCTAATCGCCATGTGTAAGTTTTCTGAGGGTAAAGTAAAGATAAAGTGCAAACAAGTTTATGTTGATCTAGTGGTTGGAATTATGCCTTAAAGGAAAGAATCTTGGAGTATAGTCATTGAGGCATTATGACAGCCTACCACATTGTAAGTTAGATCTTGGTCAATGCTAAAGACATAAATAAAGGTAAGGAAAGTTTATGTTCATCGGATGGACAACACTATGTCTAGATGCATAGATGATCAGTAGATAATGTTAAAGGCATTGCAATGTGATGCCACCTGTCCAGATCAGATCTAAGATTGACTCCAAGGTAACTAAGAAAGATCTATGGTTGTGTTTTAAAGTGAGATAAAGTCTTGATCTCGACCGACAATGCCATATTCTATGCCACTTGTAACCATTATAACTGATATTTAAATTTTTAAATGTTTTCTCTAAGGTTTTCATGGCAGTGGACTGAGATTTTTGTTCCTGGTCATAAATGCATTGATCTGATCTTATGGGTTATTGTTACACGCCTGTAGAGCACTGTTTGAATGAAAATTTGATAGCTACAAAGTACATTTATGATAGGAAATGATATCTTAGGGTTTTGATTAGATTTGTAAGACTTTTTCACCCTAGAGGTCTGCTTCCCAAGAAGTATGGCGGCTGCAGATCAAATCAGATTGCATAGAATGGAGTGAAGATAAGGTTACAACTTGATGATAGACAGTTGAATAAATTGAATGTTTTTAATGCTTTCATTTATTGTTTTAAACCCTACCCCTAAATGATTTGAAGCTCATTGCATCCCTGTTTCCTATAAAGGGATTTGCAAGATCATTTAGCAAGGGCTGGAGAATTGGGGAAGTAGAGAGCATGAGGTTTCTTACTTGTTTCTAGTGAGTATAGAAGATGTATGTCTAGATAGTATCATTATAAAATAGAAAGTTTCCAATGTTTTGCATTTGTTCAAGTGGCATATGTTTTGAAACATTTTGGAATTGAAACTGAATTCCCTGTACTTAATACAATATTTCATATTTAAGTCTCTCATTGGTGCTTACCTATTGAGTTGTGAATCTTTTGATTCATTGCATGGAATTTATCTGTGTATATGTCATTATTCCTTAGTTTTGATCTAGGATCAAATAAAATAATGCTTTGGATATGACATAAGTTCTTTGGGTTTATCTACAGAAGGATCTTATAAGAAGTGTTTGAACTGAATTATTTTTATTTATGGTTTTGAGTCCTTGACAATAGTTAGTTTCTCTATCATGTATCTGAACTAAGAAAAATTGCCCAATGGATAAAGCACTGATCAGTAATTACTATTTTCTACATTGATACATATATGAATAGGTTTGGCTATATTATGCCCTATCAAAACATCAAAACCATTTTAGTTCCTTTTACATTTTATGGTTTTTAGTTGTTTGTCTTGCATGGTAGTGAAGAGTCAATGAATGAGTGGTTATCATTTCATACTTTCTTACCATTATCTGTTGTTAAAATCTAGAGTTATAAGGAGTTGTAAATATTTGAGTTTCTATCTATATTAGGTGTATCCTCCTTGGTTTTGCATAGCCAGAAGTGCGGAGGGAAATCTTGTCCCTATAGTTGGTCCAGTTACCTTGTAGAGCTTTCATGCTTGGAGCTAACCACTCCTAACATCAGTTTCAAGGTATATTGGTTTCTTTCAAAGCATAATAGTTTTAAACACCACCAATATCTTTCCATATTCTCATGTCATGGATTCTCTCAACATGACCCTCACAATGGCTACACCCATTGTGACAAAACCAAAAACTTTATCAAAAATTTGCTCAATGTGATATCGTCATCTCAACATGGCATTCACCATGACTACTCCTAGAGGGTGAATAAAATAAGAGATAATTCATGCAGTCTCTCACATGACATCCACCATAGCTACTCCTAGAGGGAGGATTTACCATAGCTACTTTTAGAGGGTGGAACAAGGGCTTTCAGCTCAAACTTATTTCAAAAAGAAGAATACATTAACAAGGGATTGCACCTCAAAATTCTCCCTCATGGAGAAGAACTCATTAAAAAAGGATTGTACCTTGAAATTATCCCTCTCAGAGAAGAATTCATTAACAAGGGATTTCACCTTGAAATTCTCCTTCTCAAAGAAGAACGCATTTACAAGGGATTGCACCTAAAACTTGTCCATCTCAGAGAAGAACTTAATAACAAGGGATTGCACCTCAAACTTCTTTGTCTCAGAGAAGAACTCATTAAAACATATAAAATATCTTTTGAATGTTGATAATCCCTCTCAGCTAAGATTCTCTCTCAATAGGGGTATCATTCACATGGCTTTGATTATCACAATACTAAGAAATTGGCTCCAATGTTTATCCAACAATGAGCATTTGCAGTCACACTATTACACAAGCTTGTTTATCCTCTACAAAGGACTTGGCATTCTACATCTACCACTCAAGATCCTTTTGAATATGATTTATGTAGCTGAATAGTCTCTCTTTGAATGTCATTTCTTCCTCTTCAAAGAAACTAATTACAGCAAAAAATTGAATAGGTTCTTTCTCTTTAGTGAAGTTATGTGCCATCAATTCAGTCCCATAGCTACAAGCAATGTTCTCATGTTCATTTCTATAGCCTACATAACTTTGCATGTAATCTCTTGTCATCCCATTTCTTCTCAATCCACCCTAGAAGCATTTTTAGAGAGATTAGAAATAGTTCACATAATCAAACTATTCATAAAGAGAAAATATATAAATCAATCATAAAAGCATACATGATTCACTATTCTCGATATTATAGCTTGAATTAACTATATAAAATTTATGATCAATATTCAAATACTTATATCTTTATTTCCTAAATTTCCTCACAACCCACAAATAAATATTTCTCCATCACACAGTTATAGAGAATGAAAATTTTGAACATCAATACATATGATATCCTCATAGACATGAATGTCAAATATGTAAGCATAGACAAACATGACAGCATCCATCCATGTCCAGGTAAGAAGCTTCATCAAAGATTATACCATCCAAGGATCTTTAGCTACAGGCTCTCATATGAATCCCTCATTTTGAATAGCATATTCAACTCCCATTAGACATTACAATTCTTCTAGAATCCAATTGTTTTATTCTAGTTCAAATAATTTCCTTAGATCCACTCTGATACCATGTCAATGTTATGAACCAGAATAGAAGAGAAACAAAATATTCTTCACACAAAACTGTTAGAGTAATTATTTATCTTCACTTATTAATTAGATCACTTTGATTTAATTATTAAGTTGTCTATTACTCTATTTTACTTAAGTTTTCTCTTAGGTGCATATAATTAATATTTTATATTAATTATTATGCGCAACCTATCTTTTTACCTTTTTGGGGTTTTGTTCACCTTATAGGTTGAACTCTTGTAATTATTGTTCATTATCTAGGAATACAATTTCTCTCACACTGCTGAGATTTTCCAAGCCTTTTCTTTTTACCTCTTTGGTTTCCATTCAACAACAGGTTATTTGTATTCAGGTGTTCTTGGCAAACTGTGAAGTTGGATTTCTCAACTTCTACATGGTATCAGAGCTTCCCTGCTGCTACCTGGTCTGGAGGTCTTGAAGTCATGATTTGAAGATGAAAACCACAACTTCTCTAGGGTTTTTTCTTCAATCTGGAGGAGGCATTTTTTTAGAGCACTTTGAGCAAAAATGGACACCACCATCGCACTTAGAAGGTCTAAGAGAGTCAAAATTCATATAAATTTTGTGGTTTTTGGCCATAGTGACCTCTGGGAAAACATTTCTCCCTCCTAGGTCATATGACACGCAAATCAAGAAAAAAATCTCAAAAAATGCCCATTTTAGGGCTTTTACAGGCATTGTCGGCCACACCACCAGTGCATCGCCATCGCACCACCCGCTCTCGGCCCCCCGCCAGCGCGCCACTCCCATAGCTGCCCGGCCCTCCGCCAGTGAAGCGCCGCCCGGGAGCTACCGGTCGCCACTTCCGCCGACCAGAGCCACCCGCCCACCACTGCTTGGAAGCCATAGGTGATGTCACCGGTGACATCACTTGTCAGCAAGATTTTTCTTGCAATTTTGCACTTTTTCGATAGAAATTCAAATTTTTTTGGCGGCCGTTATTTTTTTCCAACAAACACTCTTTTGACAGCCATACGACCGTTAATTTTTTTTCCCGTTGCTGTGACGGTTGTTTGACCGTCAAATTATTTCAAATCTCTAGTTTTTTCTAGAGAGCTCTTTTTTGAAGGTGCTATTGGTTTCTTGGCCGTATCTTATTCATACAGTGTCCATTTTCAAAAAAATATCACCAAAAAGCTGCTTCCAAGCCAGATGCGGTGATGCTGGTCTCATTTTCTGATTTGGCCATTTGAGCTCTCATTTTTGGTGTTGAAGTAGAGGCTTCAATTTCCTCCATCTCTACATCTGGCATCTAGGTTTTCTTCTAGTTTTTTGTGCTTTCTATAATTGTTTCTTTGGTGTACGAGGGATAGGATTATATACATTATGAGGGGTGCATTTTCCTTTCTATAATTTACTTTAGAAAAGACCCTTCTACTTCTGTCTTATTCTTCTCTCCATGTCGGACCGCTCTGTGACCTGGCTGACACCACACAACTATCACACCTAGAAAGTACACATGACCAGGCTACTTATGTCACATGGCTTATGGTCATGTCTAGATGAGCACCAACCTATCCTGTAGCACCCTTTTGAGGTTCTTCAGCACAGAAATAAAATGGCTTAAGCCATGGGCTTGATTGCACTGAACGTTTCTGACAGTCTCCTATTTCACCTAGATGGTTTGACCACTCCTCAGGCTATTTGGGGCAAGTTTGTAGATTTTTTTGGCATATTGAATGAGTTTTGGGCACTACAGCTTGATGCAGAGTTGACCACTTTGACTCCTACCAGCTTTCCCACTATGGAGGACTTCTTGATGAAGTTCAAATCTCTACACTCAGTTTTGCAGGGATGTGGGAGAAACAAGACAGATGATGAGTGTATCTTCCTGATACTCTCAAAGTTGAGAGGATAGTGTCAGATATTTTCTTCCACTTTCTATTCCACTATGAATGCTTTGGGTGCCAGACACACCATGCCTTCTTTTGAGACATTTTGTGATTGGTTGACACGGGAATAGGCAAAGATCCAATAGATGGATGCTTCTGGATCTTCAAGCCAAGCATTGGTTTCTCAGTCTTCATAGGGGAAACCAAAACATAAAGCCAAACCGAAAAAAGATTTAGCAGGCAATGATTATTCCTCCAAACCTGTCCAGAAACCTGATTCAAAACCTCTAGCTAACCCTTCCAAGGGTAAATCTTCTTTGAAGTCTACTGAGTCTACCTCCAAGAGTAAGAAGAAATCTGTTGAGACTTGTAGCTTTTTTGGCAAGGATGGACATCCCATTTCTCCATGTTGGGAAAGTTTGGAGGCTTTAGAGGAAGCCATGCAGGAGCATCACATTTCAGCTCCTCAGTCCACATCCTCCCCTGTAGAGAAAGGTCATGCTCTTACTACACAAGCAACGACTTCTGGGCCCATCTAGATTTTGGATTTTGGTGCCTCTCACCATATGACTCACACTCAAAAGTTGGTCACCTCTCTTTCTCCTTGTGCTACTTCACAAATTATTGTTGGGAACTCATCACATCTTACTATTTTGGGTCCTAGTTCTATTGCATTAGTTGGGGTTTCTCTTCAAGATGTTCTTTTTCTCCCTAATATCTCAAAAAACCTTTTGTCTATATATCAGATTTTCCACTCTGTCTCTAGTAAGCCATGTGATTTCTCACCACATGATGTGGTTATTCGGGACTTACATGATTCTGATTTTATTGTGGCTACTAGGAGTGTTGACTCTGCATCCTGCTTATACAGATTTGATGGATTTGAGCCTTTTGATGGTACCGGTTCCTGTCTTATAGCACATGAAGATTTAGTAGAAGACTTTAGCATGAGCATTTGGGCCATGTCAATTACAGATGAGCACACAAGCACTTGTTCTTGGGCTTCCTCAGATTTCTTGTACTTATGGTGTTTGTCAGGGTTGTGTTCTTGGAAAACAACATAGGGTTCATTTTCCTTAGGGATGAGCTACTCATGCTTTTTCACCATTGGAGTTGATTCATAGTGACCTCATGTCATTTCATACTCCTTCTTTTTCTGGTGCCAAATATGTGCTTACTTTCATTGATGACTTCTCTAGGTGCACATGGGTGTACTTTTTGAAGTACAAGTCTGATGTCTTTGATTCATTTCGAGTCTTTAAGACATTTGTGGAGAAGCAATCTGGTCTTTCTATTTGGTAGATACATACATATAATGGGGGGGGTATGTGAACCAAGCTTTTAGGGATTTTTTCTCTGAACATGGTCTTCAACATCAGTTTTCAGTGCCCTACAACCCTCAGTAGAATGGTGTAGCAGAGAGAAAGAATAGAACTCTTTGGGAGATGGCTAATTGTATGATACAGTCCAGGTCCATGGATTTGTCCTTTTGGGTAGAGGCAGTCAATTGTGCCAACTATATTAAAAATTGGATGCCTCACAAGGCAGTTCAACATATGACTCCTGAGGAGGCTTGGTCTCATGTCAAGTTTAATGTATCTTCATTCCAAGTTTTTGGTAGTGAAGCATGGGCATTTGTGCCTGATGCTCAAAGGAGTGCAATGGAGTGGAAGAGCTAACACCTCATTTTTTTTGGCTACTGTGAGGATGTTAAGGTGTATAGGTTATTTGATCCTGATTTGAGAGAGGTCCTATTTTGATGGGATGTCCAATTTGATGAGCGCCTTCCTACAGTAAATACCCTGCTTCTAGAGTCTAATTCACTTACCACTACTCCCTCATCCCTTCCAATTTCTTTTCAGGATGATGAGGATGATGATCTTGGTGATCCCCATTTACCTCCACCACAAGATCCTCCACAGATGCCTAGATGGGTTCATGTTACAGTTGAGGCTGCAGGATCTCTGGCTGGTGACCCTTCCACTTCCTGTCGCACCTGGTCTCACATTGTGGGTTCTATTCTTCTGAGTCATGCTATTTGTGGTGATCCTCAGACATTTTCAGTAGCAACAGGACATACTAAGTGGGATAGTGTTATGTAGGAGTATTCTTCTTTGATGAAGAATCATACTTTGAATCTTTGTTCTCTTCCTAAGGGAAGAAAGTTAGTGTGATCCAAGTGATTGTATCGCACTAATTTTGATGTTGATGGTTCTATTGATAAGTACAAGGTGTAACACCCCAAAATTGCCACCTTACAATTCTAATCAATTTTGGTGCATTTTTATCATCGTCAAAGTCCTATTGTACTAGGCAAATTATCCTTCCTAATTGTCTTTAATTGACTTAGTCTCAAATGCAGAAAACCTAAATTTGCATAAATCTGACACCATATTTAATTCCTAAATTTTCAAGATTTATTAGCTAAAAATCCCTATGATTAATTAATTTAATTCTAAATTCCTAAGTGCTTTTAAATTAAATTAAGCCCACCCCCTTTAGCTAATACACATCAAAGGAATTAAATATTATTTGGTTATTTGAATGGATTATCCTCACTTGAATTTAATAATTCAAACAAAAAGAAAAGCCACTCATGTGTCAATAATTCATTTATTTAATCAAATAATTCCTCCATATTTTGTCTCATCTTCCTCTATGGAGATGAAGAGTCAGTCGTTTCTTTCCAAGAAACTCTTCATCCTCTCTTCAAGCGTTTCTATATTATGGACCTTCTTTCTTCATTTGAGGAGGGCAATTTTTAGAGTACCAAAACTATAGTGAATTCGTGTCTCAATTCCCTCATATTGCTAAGCTTTTATTGCATATTTAGTATAATTTCATGTAGCTTAATGGCATTCTTCATTGTAATTTAGTTTGTTTACCATCAAGTAGTTTAATTATGTAATCTTTTCAAGTTTCTTAGCTTAAAATCTGCATTCTCATTCCTAGATTACAATTGCATCTCTCATATAGAATAATTTCATTTATGTTCTCACTGCTTTCAAATCCTCCATTTTAGCAATGGTCTATGGTTGTTGGCTCTCATTCTGAGAGTAATTAAACACCCCAACTAAATAGGAGGCAACAGGTCAATTTGATCAATTCTGTGGAATGAACAATTCATGTTCATCTTCACGATTCAATGATTGAGCAATGACTATGTTGTGTTGTGGCTTATTTAGAGGTCAACATTTAGACACATACACAAGGAACATCTTGTTGCAAAGGGTTTTTCACGGGTTGAGGGTATTGATTACACTAAGACATTTTCCCATGTCGCCAAGATGAATTATATTCGCCTTGTCTTATCCCTCATAGCTTCTCAGGGATGGCCCATTTTTCAAATGGATGTGAAGAGTGCATTCTTGCATGGTGATCTTACTGAGGAGATTTAAATGGAGCAGCCTTAGGGATTTTTGTAGGATTCCTTCTTGGTTTGTAAACTTCGGCATTCTTTGTATGGTCTCAATAGGCCACTCAAGCTTGGTATGAGAAGATGGACTCCTTTCTGCTTTCTACAAGATTCACACGCTGCCAATCCGATCCTATAGTCTACATTCAGCGTCTTGAGGATGAGGTTTTAATCCTTGTGCTATATGTTGATGATCTTCTCATCGCAGGTAGCTCATCTTCTATGATTCAGGATGTTTAGTGTGAATTGATGGAGCAGTTTGAGATGACTGATCTTGGTCCGTTACACTTCTTTCTTGGTCTGCAAATTGTTCAGTCCTCTACTGGGATCTTTGTTTACCAGTAGAAGTATACTCTTGACAAGCTTCGATGCTTTGATATGCCTTATTGCAAGCCTTCTCCCACACCTTTTCAATTGGGTGTTACCTTTTCTACCTCTTGCACTTCACCTATAGAGGATCATACATTGTATCGGCAATTGGTTGGCAGTTTGTTGTACCTAACACACACACACATCTTGATCTCTCCTTTGCATTTGGTCTTGTCTCTTGGTTCTCACATGAGCCTCATGAGAGTCATTGGCAAGCTTCCAAGTTTATTTGGAGATACTTTCAGGGCACTCTTATGTATGGCATTCATTACACATTAGGGGCTCCTCACATTGTTAGCCTCACTAACTCAGATTGGGCTGGTGATGTTGATGATCAAAAATCTACTTCTGGCTATGTCTTTTGTCTTTGCTCTGGTCCTATCACATGGTCATGCAAGAAGAAAAATGCTCATGCACTTTCATCTACAGAGGCTGAGTATAGAGCTGCAGTGCATGCTAGTCAAGATATTTTATGGCTTCAGCAGTTGATGACTGACTTTGGTTTTCCTCCTGATCGTCCCACTATTATGTGGTGCAATAATCAGAGTGCTATTCACATTTCCCACAACCCAGTGGAGCATCAGTGCACTAAACACATTGAGCTTCATATGCATTTCATATGTCAGTAGATTCAGGATGGTGTTCTCTCTTTTGAGTATATTCCCACTAACACACAGGTTGCTGACATCTTCACCAAACCTTTTGCATCTCTGCGCTATCTTCAGTTGCGTTCTATGCTTTGGGTGATGGAAGTTGTCCTTGGGGGGTCTTGTTGAGGCCTTCCTTCCTTCATATTTTTTCATCATGTTTGTTCTATCTCCTTTTGGAGAGGGGTTTTTCCCACTCGGTTTTCTCCTTTATCTCCGGTTTACAGAGATTTCCTTGTATTGGGTACCTGAATAGGCCTTGTTGCCAGGACCCATTTTTTCCTACTTTCATAGTTGTACTAGGCTAGATTACCTCCTGAGCTTCGCTTAAGGGGGGGTGTTAGAGTAATTATTTACCTTCACTTATTAATTAGATCACTTTGATTTAATTATTTTTATTTTTTAAGCAAAAGTGGGGTAACCACCATATTATATTAATAATAAACTGATTCAATAACTACCCCGTGGAAGAACCAGTAAGAAACCTCGGGATCATATATAGATACAAGAATATATTTGATAGTATTTAATTATTAAGTTGTCTATTACTCTATTTTACTTAAGTTGTCTCTTAGGTGCATATAATTAATATTTTTATATTAATTATTATGTGCAACCTAGCTTTTTACCTTTTTAGGGTTTCGTTCACCTCATAGGTTGAACTCTTGTAATTATTGTTCATTATCTTGGAATACAATTTCTCTCACACCGCTAAGATTTTCCAAGCCTTTGCTTTTTGTCTCTTTGGTTTCCATTTAGCAATAGGTTATTTACATGCAGGTGTTCTTGACGAACAGTGAAGTTGGATTTGTCAACTTCTACAAAAACATGAAATAATAGATGACACAAAATAAAAACTAATATTTATCCTAGGAAAACCCTCCAACTTGAAGAGGAAAACCTAGCCACACAAGAAATGATGCTTTATTGATAAAATAATCAAGATCTATGTACAATGCTTCAAAATGAACCAACAATCCATCTACTACTCATAGAACTGTTAGGATTAAGTAATAATTAGAGGGGGTGAATCAGTATTATAGCACTTTAAACTTAAACTTAGTAAATTCCAACTTAACCAAACAATTGCTGAAAAAAGAACATAAACATAAAACACAAAACTCATAACACCATGATTTTTTTGTTGAGGAAACCCTGGCCAAGGGAAAACCCCAGTGGGGATGGTACCCAAAAATATGTACTAAAATTATTATATCCCTGTTAGGCGACTGATGTATGTGTTCCAAGGCTTGCTTGCACATATACCAAGAGACCTAGCTTGTCTCTATTAGAATCCTAACCTTCACTAGGATCTTCCAAAGGCTTAGATGATTAACTAAGACCTTATCTAGCTCCTCTCCAAGATCCCAACACTTTGTGCTTCACCTTGAAAGACTAACACCATGTAGATTCTTCACTTCCTCTCCTACACTTAGAAGGATCTAAGTGCCAACTCCTCACTAGCATTCATGAATCATTGTAGGGATGTTAAACATGTTAGAAACCTTATATATGTTCCCATTTGACTCCATTTTGATAGATCTCTTAACCCTTTTCAGTCAAGATCAAGTTTTAGACTCTAAGAAGCCTAATTAGGCCTAATTCCTTGTAGCCTTTTCCAGAGACCTTTTCCCAATTCTTTCAAAACTTTCCCGAAGAACTTGAAAAAATAATCCCACATTCATATACCCTTTTTTATTTCACAAAGGATTTTGAAATTTTTAGTCTCCTAAGCCCTCTGTACATAGGGTTCCTATTATATAGGACCAATATGGATAATAGGCCTAATTAGTAGGACATTACTGATTTCTCACTCAAAACTCAACCAAATCGATTGGTGAGTTCACAAACCTCTCAATAGAGTAAGATTAGGTCATATCCCACCTAGCACTACACTTGTCCCATACTGTACTTTCTTTCCCCGCATGAAATGCTCAATTCTTCACCTGCAAACCTCTAACCGGGCATTGTTAGCTCTCCTAGGGCTTGGTACTAAAGAAAATTGACTCAAAAAGACTCCTACCTCTACATATGTATAGACCAATGACTCCCCTAACATATCCACCTAGCCTTAGGAAGATCTCATGGTTAGATTTCATGGGGGAGCCATGAAATGACAAACTGGTCAGGACAGGACCAGTGAACTCCCTAAATTGAAAACAATTTACTTAAGACCTAAAAATAACTCAAATCAAATTACTTAATAAATGGAAAAGTCTTAGAACTATCCTATGAACACAAAAAAACACTAAATCAAGGCATTCAATCCATATGATAGTACTATCACATTGAAAATATCGGGTTCTTCACAAAATTAGAGTTGCAGAGCTATATTAATTATGCAAAACTTGTTACAATGAAAAAACTATATCCTCTAGATTTGAGCCTCCATACATTAGATGCCATATTCCATGTTTCTAGGGCCTATTGGTCAATCTCCCACTTCTATCTTCTAGGGGGATCCAAACTAACCAAGTTGCATGCAACATTTGCAATAATTGCAAATGTTGTCATGACAACATTGTAACAACTTTTGGCATCTTTTCCATTATGCCACCTTCCTAAGTTTTAGGGCCTATATACTCTATATCTCAAGGAACCAACTTCATTAATGGCCTCCAAGCATCTCTATGACAATATTTATGTATTTAAGACACATTCAAAAATCAAATCCATCATTAAGATTCTAAGCCTAAGAACATTTAAAAAGCTACTAACAATGACTATTTTGGTGACCTTAGTCCTAATGACCAACTCACCTAGTCCACAATGCAATGACCTTCTAAGGTATAATTAAACACACTACCTTGACTTGGCCAATGTCAAGTACAAGCCAAAACATTACAACTATGGAGGTTAGCCTAGGTGTGCTCCTGCACCATACTCCCCAAAACAAAAAGTTCAATCCACCCTTGGATTGACTAGAGTAGGGTCAATCCCCATCTTCTTAAACTCTGATTCTTTAACCCATACTACATCAACATCCATTTGACCATGTCTCTTGATCAATTTTTCCTTGTATTCTTTGGTTCTAGTCTTCTTGTAGACTCGGGTATCTAGTATATTGTTAGCTTGCCTGACTGTAGCAGGAGGTAGTTTGACCTCTCCTACATCTCTGATTACATAGATGCTGCCCCACCAATACTGAGCATCAAGAACAGCGTTTTGGAAGGAGTAGAGAGAGACAATAGAAGCTTCAAGCATCGTGGGGTTTGCATTTATTTGTTTTCATTTCTCTTGCCTGCAAATTTTATTGATTACGTTTCATTGTTATTCATTTTAGTAGCATTGTGTATTTGGTTTATATCATTTGTGAAACCTTTGCTACTAACACTTACCTTTGGAAATCTTGGGAACCACAAATCACAACAGAAGAGAGGCGTACATTTTGGTGAACCTGATGTGAAAAAATAGCCCAAATATCTCTTACAGATGAAGAACTAGATTGATCAACCATGTCTGTACAGTCGTAAATTTAAAAATTGGACTTTTCTTTGATACTTGTATTATTTTGCAGTTGCTAGTATTTTACCGCAATCGTCAAAACTGTGCCACAATTGACTGGTTTAATACCGCAATTGATTGCAAGCTTTCACAGTATTATTCTGTCTATTTCTATCTTCTTTCTTTGGGTACTTTGCCGCAGTTGTCTAATCTATGCCGCAATTGAATGAATTTTTCCACAGTTGCCCAATCTGTGGCGCAATCGATAGTATTTCGCCACAGTTGCCAGTGCTTTACTGCAATTGATAGAAGTTTACCGCAGTCACCAAAATTTTTCTGCAATCACAGAAATATTGCAATATCAGACCCAAATCTTCTACCCATTTATTTCTAATTTGACATTTTTTTAGTTTCTATGCAGGATTGGACCAAATCACTAAGGACAGAGAAGGGTAAGTTTTGGTAAGCATCATTCGTTATTTCAAAGTTACATATATTCTCATTTTGCAAATAATCCTTTTTGGTACT
>MU226606.1:9059724-9080462 GCA_018584345.1 Thuja plicata
AATAAATTAAATTAAATTAAATAAAAATCTTTTTTTCATCACATCTTCCTAAGTGGTGGGTTTTTGCCTCTTAATCATATCCTTTGATTTTTGCCTCTTAATCTCAACCGTCCATTGCTCTTTAAAAGGAAATTTCTCCTTCTCATTTGATAATCATCAATTAATCATCAATCAATCAATCATCAATCATCAATCATATTAAGTTTTCATAGTATTGTTATGCTGCAGGTTTGGAGAGCAATCTTTGAGGAGGATTTGAGCATTCAAGCTTGGATATTGCAACTTCTCTCTTGTTGTCTCTTTCTTCTTGCATTCATGGCTACTCATGTAGATTAGATTCATGTTTATTTTCATAGATTAAACTTGCATTTGTATTTCCTTTCATAGATTAACCATGCATTGTTATCATTTAGATTAATTTCCTTTTATGCATTGTTATCATATAGAGTAGATTTCATTTTCATGCATTCGAATCTCTTGTTTCATGGTGTACTTGCATACGCACTAACTAGGTCAATCTGAGGGCCTCCATTACAAACCTTTGCACTCCATGACTAGAGAGCTATGGATCGATATTTGAGGCCTCATTCTTGATCAACCTTGAATGGAATGATTCATAGAAGTGTGTCAACATTTTAGCACACACAACATACATTAGTTTGTCAATTGTAGATATATATAAGGTCTGATTTACCTCGGTTGACTTGTCTTCCTTTGTCAATTTGCATTTGATTGCCATCGGTGTTCCAACTGGCTTGGAGTCCTCCATTTTGAATATCTTTAGAACTTCTTTGATGTATTTGGATTGTGTGATGTAGATGCCTCCATCCTGTTGAAGAATTTGTAGACCAAGAAAAATTTTGATCTCCCCAAACATTGACATCTCAAACTCTTTTCTCATTTCATCAGCAAATGATTTTCATAACATATCATTACCTCCAAATATGATATCATCAACAAATATCTCAGCAATCAAAATGTTATCATCAATATCTTCTTTTAAATATATATTACTGTTATCACTTGTTCTTACAAATCCAATACTAATGAGATAAGAGTGAATTATTTCATACCAGTCTCTCGGTGCTTGTTTAAATCCATATAAGGCTTTTTGTAATCTAAAAACCATGTTTCTCTTGTTAGGATAAACAAACCCTTCAGGTTGTTCAATGTATACCTCTTCTTCTAGTATTCCATTTAGAAATGTAGATTTTACATCTATTTGGTATACTTTGAATCCTTTAAAAGTAGCATAAGAAAGTAGAATTATGACTCCTTCTAGCCTCGAAAAGGGTGCAAAGGTTTCTCCATAGTCAATACTTTCATCTTGTGCATGCCCTTTGCATACTACTCTTTCTTTGTTCCTTGTGACTTCTCCATTCTCATTCAGGTTATTTCTGAATATCCATTTGGTACCAATGATATTTTTGTCACTTGGTCTATGTACTAATGTCCATGTTCTATTATTTTCAATCTCTTCATTCATTGTACTGGCCCATTTTGGATTCTCAAGTGCAGTATTAACAGATTTAGGCTCAAAATCACAAATCAAACATCTAGTGTTCAGTGGCTTACTTCTTGTTCTCATTCCAGCTCTTTTTTCTCCTATGATTTGGTCATGTGGATGGTATCTTCTGACATAATTGGAAAGTACTGGCTCAGATCTTTTTTCATATTTTGATCATCATCTTGACCTTCATTTTGATCTTCATCAGTTGGTACATCATTGTGAGAAATTTCTTGATTTTTGGTGTGTGTGGTCTGATGCTCGGTTGCATTGTTCTGTCACTCGGTAGTGATACATTGTTTCTCATGTAGAGTGTCAGATTCTTCACTGTAGATAAATCTGTTGTAATCTTTTGGTTCCTTTCTACTTTCCTCATCATTTTTCTCAGCAAATTCATCCATTTTGACATTTGCACTTTCAATGATTTTGTTAGAGGATTTGTTAAGACATTTATAAAAAATTTCTTTTGGTAGAGTAACCTTGAAATATTCCTTCATCACTTTTGGAGTCAAGCTTTCCATTTATATCATCTTTCAAAATATAACATTGACCTCCAAAAATTCTAAAGTAACTTACATTAGGTGTGTATCCATACCATAGCTCATAGGGTGTCTTATTGGTGTCTTTCTTCAATTAAACTCGGTTTAATGTATAGACAGCACTACTTACAGCTTCTCTCCAGAATGTTTGTGTGATGCCTTTCTCAATCATCAGTGTTCTGGCACAATCAACAATGGATCTATTCCTTCTTTTAGTAATATCATTTTGTTGTGGTGTTCTCGGTGCAAAAATCTATCTTGTAATTCCATGCTCATTACAAAATTTAGTGAATTCATCATAAATAAATTCTCCTCCTCTATCTGACCTTAAACATTTTAGTTCCTTTCCACTTTGTTTTTCAACTATAGCTTTATACCATTTAAACATCTTAAATGCTTTTGATTTCTCTTTTAAGAACATAATAGTCATCATCCTAGAATAATCATCAACAAATAGAATAAAGCATCTATCACCATAATAGCTCTTTGTTCTCATTGGTCAACATAAGTCAGTATGGACTAATTCTAGAATAGCATTAGATGTGTAGGTTTTTCTCTTGAAACTAGACTTTGTCATTTTTTCTTTTTGACAATTCTTACACATGACATGGTCAGGCTTTGACATGCTCAGTAAGCCTCTTACTTTTCTCTTCTTTCTTATCCTAACCATGTTGTCAAAATTCACATGACATAGCCTTTTATGCCACAACCAAATCTCTTCATTTCTAGCCAATAAAAAAAGTGGTCTTAATATCATAAAGATAGAATAGGTTACCTTTTGTTTGTTCACCAGTACCGGTCAACCTTCCTATTTCATTATAGATCTTTACCTTTTTATTTTCAAATGTAACTCAGTGTCCTATGTTATGCAGTTGTGAAACACTCAATAGATTATAGTTAAGTCCTTTCACCCAATATGCATTTTAACATCTAATCAAATTATTCAACATGATGGTTCCTTTACCGTCAACTAGACAAGGCGAGTCATTACCCATTCTTACTGATCCACCATTATAATATTCAAAAGTTTCAAAATTTTCCTTATCTCCAGTCATGTGGTGAGTACATCCACTATTAATAATCCAGACATCATTTTTGCTAACCTTAGATATGAGTACAGTTCCAACATACCTTTCTTCTTCATCTGAATCATCCTTCATAGCAACAAATACTACCTCAATAAATTTATCAGATTCGGTATCAATATTTTCAGCTTTGTTCTCAACCAGGTAACAAGCCTTCTTTCATTTGTCATTGTAGTCTCAGTTATCTCTTATTTTAGATTGTCGGTTGCTTTGGTAGTCTCAGTCATCACTTCTGTCAAACTTCTTTTCTTAAGATCTGTCATTATTTCTTTCATCTTTTCTCTTGTTAGGGCATCTAGCAGTAAAGTGTCCAATCTCTTTGCAATTAAAACATACCAGTGGTAATTTACCTTTGTATCTACCTTTTCCTCTTTAAAATATTCTAGCCATTAGTGCTTCAATTTCATAAAGTTCTTATTCATCACTATCACTTTCACTATCATTTCTCATAGTGTGTTTATGACTTGATTTACTTATTTTCAGAGAAGATTTGAATGCAGACTCAATAGTTGGTAAGAGATTGTTGTCAAAGGTATTCAACTCAAATGAAATAGATCTGCCAATCAAACTATCTAGAGTAACATTTTTATTTGCTACTACTCTCATTTCTTGAATTGCAGATACTCTAATAGCATAAACAGACAGTAAGGTTCTTAGAATTTTACTTACCACTGTTTCTTCTTAAAGTACACCTCCTACTCCTCAGATAGCATTGACAACTTGTTTGATTCTGCTACTGTACTAAGTGATGTTTTCTCCTTCTTTCATTGTTAGGTCATCAAACTTTCCTCTTAGGCTTTCAACCTTAGCTTTTAGCACATTTTTATCTCCTCCATGTACTACCTTGAGTTTGTCTCACATTTTCTTTTCAGTGGTGCATGATTTGACATCTTCAAATTCAACATCGGAGAGTGAGGAAGCAAGTTCTATCGTCATAGAATTGTGTTCACGTTTCTCTCTCAATTGATCAACTGTCAGAGGTTTGGTAGGTAAAACAAATTTAGTATCCAAGTATTATATGACATCATTTCCAATACCTGATAGGTGGAGTCTCATCATGCTTTGCCATGGTGCAAAGTTGTCCTTGTTCAACCTAGGCACATCCCTTTTTCTCATCTTGTGATCTTTAGCTTGATTCTTTAAAATCTCTTCCAAGCACACAAGCTTTGATACCAATTGTTATAATAACTGAGAGGGGGGTGAATTAGTGGCCTCAAAAATTAATCCATTAATCCAACCAAAACTTATATCAAAAATATAAAACCTCTAGTTATCTTCATTCATACAAGATGTATGCCTTTAAGTAATCTTATCAAATATATAATGCTCGGTGAATATACTATTTATCATTTTATTAAGATTTATCGAATAACAGCTTATCTTTTCCTAGCCTTTACCGAATATCAGTAAATAAACTTAGTGTTTACCGACCAATCCTGTTTTAGTAATGTGTAAAGCAAAACATCAAAGAAATTAACCATATACACATTTGACACATGTATTTTTAACGTGGAAACCATGTTAAGGGAAAACCCACTTGGGACTGGTAACCCAAAATTTTCACTCTTTTGAAGTGAGCTCAGTGAAGAGCCAACCTTGTTAAAGGTTACAAACATACTGTTAGGTGTGACCTTGTTAGAGGATTTAAAACCATTGGTTAGTCTTTTGACCTTGGGAATTCACTATTCTGTCAACAAGAAAAACCTTTTGATACTCTTGAGTATCTCAATACATTTAAAGACTATTAAATCCCACTCGGTTAAGAGATTTTTTGAATCAATGGTTAAAATGAAATAATGAATGATATGTTCATTAATACAACTTAAGCTTGTAGATTTTTAGATCTATTGTAAGTCCATAATACCTTTCTGATCAATATGCTCTTATGTTCCTTTGCTCCCCTTCTTGTTCTTTCTGCTCGGTGAATGTTGTTGCTTCTTTGTTGCTCGGTGTCTGGAGAATTCTTGTCTTTGTTCCTCAGCCTATATGATTAGATCTGCATGAAAAAATCTATCTTCGCTAGAATTATACTTTGCATTCCTCTCTTCATAATGATTTACTTGTCTCTTTATATACACATGATTTCACCATTTACATTCCTCGTCTTTCTTGTTCTTGACGCAGATAGCTTTCTTGATCTGCAAATCTCGTCATGCATTGCTTTAATCTTTAAAGCACAACTTTAGTTTTATCCCGTATATTTCTCCTTGACAACTGTGAATAAAACTAGCTTTAAATCTTTAGTTCAAATGGTCGATAAAAACAAATTAATCACTCAGTTAACTCTAATTATAGCTCTTTCCAGCTAAGTGTTTTGTCATTTCCTAACTCCAATTCTGATCGGTGATCAACTCTTAGTTTGCTTAGTTATTGACTCCAGTTGTCCTTGAGAATTACCTTCAATTCTGCTCAGGGTTCACTTCAGTTATGCTCAGTGTTGCGGTGCTCGATATACACTATGACTACACGGGGTTCTCTATTTGTCAATGTGCACTATCCATCAATATTTATTGTCACTCGGTGTACACTGGCTTTATATGTTTACCGATAACATAAACTTTATCTCTTTGGTTTCTTGAAGTCTATGACAATATGTATATGACCAATCAAATTATATCAAGTTGACATCAATGAAAATACAATACATTAATTGATTTAATGTCTTGCATTTACTTTCTGTAGCTCGGTGATCATCAACTTAATCATCTTCAAACATTCAATCAGTTATAGTTCATCAATATAGAAGTTGCAGATTTGTTGGGGTTGTGTAGGGATTCTGATTAGTAGGCTGGGTTAGGATTATTGTTAAATAATATTGTAAGGAAATATCCTTAGATCATATGCTATAGATGAAGCTATGTTATAGGATACTAATATTTCTAATAACTCAATTTCCCAATGGGACAAGGCACTGATCCTAGCTATTGTGGATTTTATAAGTTTATTGTTATTTTAGACTCATGTTGTTTCTAGCTACAAAAATGATTAAAATCACAAATATATTTACTTTTCAGTATGTTTTTGTTGTTATCTTACCCCAATCTCATGTTCCATGTAAGGTTGACGTTCAATGGATAATTATCCATTATCTAGTATCTCCCTGTTATGTTGAGCCCTTATATGAGATTTTTGCTTAAGTAATGTCAGTCATGGGTTTGGTGTGTATATTTGAAGGCATTAAGGGAACTGCCCCCTACCTCTTAGTTTTGTAGAACCTAAAGTGTAGAGGGATAGTTCAGTATCCCTGTCAGTTGGTCTTGTTCTCTTAGGAAGTTTAACAATTAGAGTTGTCTTCTCTATAGAATTTGATGAAGAGTTTACTGGTAGCCTTAGTGGCATAAACCCTTTTAAGGAACCAGAAAAATAGAGAATCTACTGGTGAAGAGGTGTTAAAATTTGTTATAATCATCTTCAAAACTCAAGTATAATTAGTCATAATCAATATTCAGTTGAGTTAGCCCATCCGAGTCACCAAAAAGATGGAAACTCTGCTGGGGAGTGATATTATAACATGTTGCATTGACAAGATTAATAGTTGAGATTTCTCCTTGTCTTGTTAATGATTCAGGCCATTATAAAGTCATGTTGTTATTATGAAATGTTTCAGCTCTTGTCAAGAGATTCAATTCTCATAAATGTTGCTTGAGAGTTTGTTTTATCTTTCAATGTAAGTCATGTCTAGATTTGTCCATGTTTCATGAATGTTTACAAAATCTCACATGTTGTGAGTGGCGACTCCGAGATCTCTATTTTGCACTAATCTACATTATTTGAAAAAAGGAAATAGGGGATTTGCAGTAGAGATGAAGCATATTTGAGTTCTTATGATGAAGTACATGTTTAAGGAAGGAATACATATGAGGTCATATTGTTGGATATGGGGGTGTGTTGTGATTTTGCTAGTTTTTAAGAAGGTTTGAGCTGGGAAGAGGTCTCAATTGTTCAAACTATTTGTCCTCTGCAAAGAAGTGGTGACTCTACCAAATAATTTAATGGAGATGTGAAGGTAACTTCAAATCTATCAGTATTTGCAGCCACTACAACACTCCAAGTCGCGAGATGGGGACTAACAACTTGTGGTCAGTGGTCGTGAGGACGCTGAGGTTTGTGGTAGTTAGTGAAAATGTTAGAGAGTTAGCGAATGACTACCACATGGAGGATTTACAAATGAGTTTTAGGTTTTCATTGGCTCGCAGAATGAAGAGAAATATTATTCTCAAGTTGGAGAGTTTGTGAGTGAATGTCACGTGCCTAGACCACGAGTTAGAGATGAACGGTGGTCGTGAGCTCACGAGATGAAATGGAATATTCTTCTAGGGTTGGAGAATTAGCAAGCAGTTTCCATGTTGCAAAGAGATTAAGGGTGGAAGGTTATCTCCAGCTCATGACGGTTAGAGGATATAAAAGAAAATGTTGGCGAATTGGAGAGTAAGGGTTGTCTCCAGCTCACGGAAGTTAAAGGACTTAACATTTTCAAGTGGAGAGCTCAAGACTAAACTGCAAAAGGGTTGTCTCCAGGTTTCAAGATGTTATAGGGAACCATCATTTGGGCTGAGAGCTAGCAACTGGGTGCCACATGTCCAAGTGTTTCCATGACTGCTCCAGGGAAGAAGTGATACATTATTTTCGTGTCTGGGTCCCAACAACGGTATTTATTTTGAGTAACTTGAAGACTTGTATTCTACTGGCTGGGTTACTTGACGCAAGATTTTATCTGATGCGTAGGGAAAGTGGCTCCTAGTGGCCTATTTAAATAGTTTTTGAATAACTTGGAGACTCGAGTTGTGAGATATATCTTCTTCAATGATTTTTTTTCTTGATGGATGCGACGAGCTACGAATGGTGATATTTTATTTTCTAGTTTATGTGTCCATCTGCCATGGCGTGAACAATATCATCTTGAGTGATTGTGAATGCCCAATGTGCCAGCATGGGTAGGGATCAATGATCAAGATTCAAATCAGGTTAAAAGAGGTGATTGGATATGTTGCTTGTCACCTACGCGAATAAACATTGGACTAGGTATGGCTTTATCGATAGGTAAATTTGGTTGTCAACTCATTGCCTGAGGATCTAATTGCCATGATGGTACATGGTCTAGTTGCAGAAATGTAGATAGATCAGATTTATTTCTGATTCAACATTAATGTGGCTGAGACATGCTAATAGGTTAAAATATTTTGGAAGGGTGTAGGATCATATAGGGATGGAGTCAAATGAAGATCATATCTTTTGAGTAGGATCAAATAAAATTGATGTTGAGTTGATAGACAAAGTGTGTTACACGGGAAAGAGTTTCAATCGCATATCAAATCTTATCTTTATATGTGCTATAGATATATTGTGTCCCTAGTTGGATTTCTATTGGCTCTCTTCAATTTGTAGTTGGTGGCGCTCTTCCTAAGTTTTTTTTGTTGAGAAGTAGGTTTGTTTTTTTACCTAAAGTGATTGATAGCTTGTTACAATCCTTGTTCTATAAAAGGATTTTAAAGAACACTTAGGAAGAGTTATGTTCTATTTATATGGTTCCAGTAGGGTTTCCATTCGGGATAGGTTCCAGTAGTAAGATTAGTTGAGAATGAGCATCAGTGTAATTTATTTTCATAGAGCAATTTGGAAGAATTTGTGCTAAGTCTTTTGCAAGTTTTGAGTTTGTAGGTTGTATTGATATTGTATGATAGAGATAGCAAGGGTTCTATTGAAATATATTTCTAATTCAAATCTCTCCAGTGTGCAAAATTAGCCATGTTTTAAATGGAATAAAACAAAAAGTTATTCTCATTTAGTTTCTTGTTGTGAGATATGTAATTCTCTTTCATCCTTTGATCTAAGGGGTCAATTAAATGCTTAATAGAAGTTGCAGATTTGTTGGGGTTGTGTAGGGATTTTGATAAGTAGGATGGATTGGGATTGTTGTTAAATAATATTGTAAGGCAATATTCTTAGATCATATGCTATAGATGAAGATCTCTTATAGGATAGTAATATTTCTAATGACTCAATTACCCAATGGGACAAGGCACTAATCCTAGCTATTATGGATTTTACAAGTTTATTACATTGTTTTAGACTCATGTTGTTTCTTTCTACAAAAATGATTAAAATCACAAATATTTTTACTTTTCAGTATGTTTTTGTTGTTGTCTTGCCTCAATCTCATGCTCCGTGCAAGATTGAAATTCAATGGATAATTAGCCATTATCTAGTATCTCCCTGTTATGTTAAGCCCTTATATGAGATTTTTGCTTAAGTAATGATAGTCATGGGTTTGGTGTGTGTATTTGAAGGCATTAAGGGAATCCACCCTTGGTTTTCTAGAACCTAAAGTGTAGAGGGATAGTTCAGTATCCATGTCAGTTGGTCCAATCATCTTAGGAAGTTTAACAATTAGAGTTGGCTTCTCTATAAAATTTGGTGAAGAGTGTATTGGTAGCCTTAGTGGCATAAACTCTTTTCAGGAACCAACACTAGGCTTAAATATTTCATTTTTATAAAAATATATTTGGTTTCAAGAAAAAATATGATGTCCCACAAGTGGGACATATTATTGTGGGTTCATGAACATAGAAACACTATTGATATCATGTTGAATCTAGTCACCACTATCAAAATATTAATGCTCTTAATTTGATGAATGAGATAAAGTTTGTATAGTTTTATAAATTCATATGGTCCACTCTCAATATATTATGATGATCTCAAGTGACACAAACTTGATTTAACATGTGGAATTGGATTCTATCAAATGAATATAATTTGACAAAATTGTGCTTTAGTATAATTGTTCACTTTTGTCTTCTCATTAGTTTACTTGTTAAGATGTGTTTAGGGACATCATTAGGAGATCACTAACTCAATACATTATCATATTCTCGTAGGTCATCACCATTGGTGGGGAAGATCAATAACAATGAGGAATATCAAAGACAACATTTGTTAACATGCATACAAATTTCTTTTATGCTTTAAAAAAATGAAGTGTTCTCTAGGTGTTATTTTTATTCACAAATCAAACATATTAATTAATGCTACATTAAAGGTCTTTAAATACTATGACATAACAACATGCCCTACAAATGTGTGCTAATTGATCCACAAGTAGTAGTAGTAGTAGAAATTTATAGTGAGATTTACATTTGAATATAATGATTTAAATTTTGGGTTCATCTTGTGCATTGCATGATTGATCAAGTTCAATCTTGAGTCACTTAAACATTAACTCTAGAGGAAAATGATAATTTGAGTTAAGGTTGCAGTAGGTGTGAGTGAGGGTATAATAACAATGGGTGAATGACAAATGTACAATAAATGACACAAAAATAATGGAACATATGGGTAGAAATCAATCCATGAATTATACTAAACACGAGTATGCTACTTGTAGATATTTTAATGCATTTAAGACATTCCACTAGAGTAGGCATACCACTAAATGGGAAATGATACACACTTTTAAATTTCAACATTACAAATACAAAGACTTTGAAATTAGCCATAAGTTTGAACACAAATCTTTTCACTAAGAAGCAATCTTCAATGGAAGCTAAATTTTACATAAGAAAAAACTATTTGACCAAAAAAGTGATGATTGCGTATCTAGAAATAGTTGAATTGGTATTATAGTCATGGTGAAGAAGAGTGGGACAAAGACGTTATGTATTATGCAGGGTGGCGATAGACTAGAGATAGTGTAGTTATAGCAAATCATATGCACTCCATCTCCACATGTAACCATTATATTTTGAAAAGCATCTCATTTATTGGATGCCTTATTTTGCAAGGGAGTGTGACAACTACTCTCACTAAAATTAGCCTCCATATTTTTGCAACGACAATCACATTTTGGAGGGAAAAAGTTTTAAAAGAGTCATAGGGAGTACAAAAGAACAAAAACCACAAGAAAATTTATTTGAGCTTTGTCTATTTCCATGCAGTACACAATAATCTATTTGCCTTGACCAACATTGTAGTGCTCAACTATGAAAATAACATCTCCATATTTTAAGTGGAAAAGTGCTTAAAAGTTTTGAAATAGATGGTGAGGGAAGATCAGGACATTGAATTACAATCAATGATCACAAAATATAGACTTTGAAAAAATAAATATAAAATGACATTATGTATGTATATAATATTATTGATTCGAATTTATTAAATTGTGTAGTTTTTATAAATAAATTGTTTTTTTTTATGGAGGGGTTCAGACCTGCGAGGCAACTCAGCGATGCACGAAGCCTGTGAGAACCCGATACGGGCCCACTCGCGCACCTCTTCAACTTAGAGCCAAGGACTGAGGGGCATCCATGCCGCCAAATTCGCCCGGGGCACGATCCCGACCTCATCCCTTATGATGTCAGAGCCTTGCACTCAGCAAGACTTGATCCCTGGTGGGCTCGGTGTGAGCCATTCAACTTCACCAATAGACCAAGGGCCCATAAATATTGACATTATGTATGTATATAATATTATTGATTTGAATTTATTAAATTGTATAGGTTTTATAAATAAATATTGACTAGCGTAGAAGGAAAAAAAAACTATTTTATAAGTACTATTTTTTGAATTGTAATATATTAATAAATATATAATTTATATAATTATTTAAAATATTTTTTTATATTTATATTGATAAATATTTAAATTAATTTATATTTATTAATTAAACATTATTTTATGTGAATTATAAAAGGTTAATAGTCAAATTTTTTTATAAGTTGCAAAATTTAATCATTTAAATCTACAAGATAAAAAAAAATAACTATAAACAATAAATTGTGCAATTGATTAGAAATCAAAATACCGATGAAACTTAAACTACATCTTTAATACACTCCATAGCATCTAAACTAGCACTTGCACCAAATCAAGAATTCTGATATACCCAATTTTACTTGAAATAAATAGAATCAAACAATTTTTGAATCCCAATAATTAAGAATCCAAATGACAAATAGTTTTCAGAGTCAACAAAATTACTTGACTTGGACACTCTTCTTACCATGTGGGATATTGTGAAAATTTAAGGCACCTCACAATTTTAATTAAAATGTCTATAAAACAATAATAACTTAAAGTTTTGAATGATAAATTCTAAGTATTATTTAATTTTCATGTATTATATCTTATTGTTCAAATTTTAAATTTTGAAAACTCCTTAATATTAATATGTTAGAATATAAAAATAATTTATTCTCGAAGATAAGTTTTTACAGTATTTCTAAAAATATCAGTTATTTCTATTATTATTAGCATATTGTTGTTTTTAGCAAATAAATCCTAGCTTAGCTGTTATTCCTATTATTTGGAGAATATTTTCAAATTTGAAGTAACGCTAGTAGTGGGAGAACAAGAATAGAAAGTGATATATTCAAAACTGGAAAGACACATAGTTGTTGGCTTGCTGACAGAATTACAAAATGACAGCTGAGCGTCTATCAACACTATAGTGAGTTTTTTTGAATAATAATATCATTTGCAGTGAAGTATAGGCAACTGCGAACTATAATAATAAAAAAATAAATGTACCATTGGACTATAGCAAGACATTGGAGATAATTACAATATTGCGGTAGCCATAAACTTAACTCTGCCATCACACTACAGCAACACTTTGATAAAAAAATATTAAATTCCTCACAGATTGTAGCGAGAGTGGTAAGTTTTTCTATTGGACGAGGCATATAATTAGGCTGCATATTTGATTTTTGGAAATTTTATGTAAAGTCTAATATTGTATTTGTATATGGAATATTAAAATAGCTATTATACTTTCCAAAAAAGTAATAGAGTACGGACATTAATCCATGAGTTCAAAAACGCCCAATTTTGATTTTACTTTCATAAATGGTATTCAATACAGTAAAATTGAGTTGTTCTCGAATATTTGATATGTCCGCTCGAAAAAAGTATTCACAAGTCTTTGACGAGTCTATTTAGATGTTATTTTTTCTCTTGTTATCCTCCAGTCATGATTTGAAGCCATAGGAGCTTCTTGGTTTTTAGTTGGTCAGAGTCTTCTAATTATTTAGTTAATTCTCTTTTATTTCTTATATTCTAGAATAAGAGAACATTTACATTAAGCATATTTTTTTCATTTATTTTTATTAATTAGTTTAAAAGATAAGAATAGAATTTAAAATATAAAATAATAGTCTCTAATAAATATTAGCTTATCAATTAAATAAGGTAATTAATTATTAATTTTAATATAGATAATATTAGTTTATGTAATATAATAAATATTTTTTATAGTCATTATTTTTTAAATTATAATAAAGTTATAGATTTTCAATAGTAAAATTAGTTTGTTATTTATGTATCCTAATGTTAGTCCTAATCCTAACCATAAACTATGATCCTAATAAAAATCACAACTCTACCCATAATATTAATCATGGTGTAAATCCCAATCCTAACCCTAACCATAATACTAACCATGATGTGAATCCTTACCCTACCACAATACTAATGCTAAACAAGATCATAATAAAAATCCTAAAACCAACCCTACCCCTAAGCATGGCATAAAGTGAAACTATTTTCCTAACCCTAATCCTAAACCCTAACCCTAATCAAACCCTAAACCTAACCCTAACTCCAACAATGATATCAACCCTGAACATTACTTTAATCTTAGCCATAATCTTAATCCTAATCCTAAACCTTGATCCTAACCTTAAACCCTAACCTTAACAATAATAATAATCATGATATAAACTCCAACCCTAACCATAAACCTAACTATAATCATAATCTTAAACCCTAATTATATTCCTAACCCTAATTAAACTCTAATTTTGACCATAATATTACCCATTATGTAAACCCTAACCCTAATGATAATCATAATTAAAATCCTAACTCTAACAATAATATTAACCATGATATAAACCCTAATCCTAATAATAATCCTAATCCTAAACCTTAAACCGTAATCTTAAATCCTAACCCTAACCATAATACTAACCATGATGTGAACCCTTACCCTAACATAAACTTAGCCATAATCCTAACCCTGATCCTAATCCTAACCATTAACCCTAATAAAAACCCCAATCGTAATACTAACCATGATATAAATGCTAACCCTAACCATAATCCTAATCTTAAACTCAACCTTAACCCCAATCCAAATCCAAATCCTAACCCTAATTAGAACCCTAACTCTAAGTGTAATATTAGCCATGATGTAAACCCTAACCGTAATGATAATCCTAATCAAAATCTTAACTCTTACTATAATATTAACCATGATGTAAAACCTAACCCTAATGATGATCCTAATCCTAAATCCTTACCCTAACCATAATACTAACGATGATGTAAACTCTTACCCTAACTATAATCTTAATTCCATTTGAATCCTAACCATAGTCGTAATCATAAACCCTAAACCTTGATCTTAACCATAATAGTAATACTAATCATGGTGTAAACCCTAACCATAACCAGAATCCTAATCCTCAAATCTAAACCCTAATCCTAACCCTAACCCTAAACCCTATCCCTAATAAAAATTCTAACTCTAACTATAATACTAATTGTGATATAAACCCTAACCCTAATCCTAATCCTAACCCTAACTCAATGATGTAGCCAAATTCTATAAACAATCATAGAAAACATAAGAGAAACTACGAACACAAAATAGTTTGAGAATTCCAATTCTTCTTTATTATTCTTCCAACTACTCTCTAATACAAAGAGAAAAAAAAACCATTTAAACTACAATCCGAAAATCACTCTTTTTGGCATTTTTTCACAAAAAATAGTTTTTTTTGTCATTTTTTCGTAATTTTAAAACAACTCCTATAAAGCCAGATTTTTCCCTAAAACTTCCCTAAACTAAGATGAAATTAAATTCCAACTAATCTTCAAAATTGGAAACATGATTTTGACGTTATTTAAAGAAAAACAACTTTCTAAAAACCTGGAAAATCACTAAAAGCCGATTTTGGAGGTCTAAATGAAATTTTCAGCTCCCGAAAATGTCAAAATGGCCAGCCACCTCACAAGCTAAGATCATCAGTAATCCAAATAAATTTTCACAATGAAGATACCTATAAAATTTCAGCAAAATGGACCTCTAGGTCAAAAGTTACGACCCTCAGAAGTCCCTGCACCATTCTCCCCTTGTTGAAAAAAACACAACTCCTACAAGTTGTTGTCTTCAAACTGCTGCAACTTTGTGGGATTCAATTTCTTCACTTCTTACTTTGATATCCATGTGCTATATATTATTGGTAACCAATACCACTGTACCCCATAACTGTTGTATTGACCATGTCGAGCGAATGTAGTCTATTTATCCAAAATTTGTGCAATCTTTTCTTTGTTCTTGTCTGGGATTTGATGTTTCCAAGCCACTTCGTATCCACTATTTGCATCATGATCCTCTCCATGGAATGTATACAAAGAAAAAACAATAAACATAGGAGAAATGTTTAAATTATCTGGTAAGCTAACCTCATAGGCATTATCATTGATCTTCTTTACAATGTTGCAAGGACCAATTTTCTTGTACTCCAACTTGTGATATATGTGTCAGTAGGAAACCACTCTCATCTCAAGTATACAACCACCAAGTCACCTTCTTTGACATATATTGCAACTTTATACCTCTCATTACTTTATTGTATCTTTTGCCTCACTTCTTCCTACAACTGGTGGAAGTGTTCTCCAAATGCTTCTGGACATAATCACTGATTCTATCACCCAGTGGAAGTTGTACCAAGTCTAGAACAACCTTAGGATTCCTGCCATAGACAACTTGAAATGGTGATTTACTTTTTGATCTATTCACTAAACTATTATAGGAAAAAATTTCCTAGGTAATGTCAAATCCCACTGTTTTGGCTTCTCTCCAATAATGCATCTCAATAGATTACCCAAACTTTGTTTAACCACCTTTGTTTGCCCATCATTTTGAGGATGATAGGAACCACTAAACTACAACTTTGTACCCATCTTCTTCCATAATGTCCTCTAGAAATGACTCAGGAACTTGGTATCCTTATTAGAGATGATAGTTTCTGGAACACCATGCAATCTAACAATTTTTGAAAAGAACAATTTGGCCACCCTTGTATCATCACTAGTTTTCTTACAAGAAATGAAATGAGCCATCATTAAGAACCTATCAACAACAAAAAAGATGGAATCATTACCTCGTTGTGTGTTTGGAAACCCCACTACAAAATCCATGCTCTAATCTGTCCATGGTTCTATTGGTATCACTAATGACATATACAACCCTATATTTTGTGAGTGCCCTTTAGTGACTTGACAAATTCTGCACCTCACCACATACCTAGTTATGTCTCACTTCATCTTTGGCTAGTAGTATTTATCCTCTACCAAAGCTATGGTCTTATCCTTTTCAAAATTTCCAACCATACCACTGCTATGAAACTCTCTGATAATATTTTCTCTCATAGAACCAATAGGAATGCATAATTGTTTTCCTTCAAATCAATAGCCATCCTCAATAGGATATTCACCTTGAATATTCTTTGTTTTCCTAGGAATTGGGTTTTTCAGCTGGGCCACAACTTCCCAAAAATCATTGTCATATTCATACAAACCTTTGATTGCATCAAAGCCAATTAATTTAGTTTCCATGATGGTTAAAATCACTGCACACCTCCTTAAGGCTTCTGCAACTTGATTTTGTTTTCTTGATTTATGCTTCAAAACAAAAGTATAGCCTTGCAGAAAAGATACCCATCTGGCATGTCTAATTTATTCAATTTATTTTGTGTGTTTATATATTTTAAATAAATATGGTATGTAAACAACACAAACTCCTTGGGAACAATGTAGTGTTTCCAATGTCTCAAAGCTTGTACAATTGCATAGAATTCTATATCATAAGTTGAATAGTTCTTCAGCACATCATTCAATTTTTTACTAAAAAAGGCAATGGGCTTACCTGCTTGGCTAAGTATAGCTCCAATACCCATTTGTGAAGCATCACACTCCACCTCAAACACTTTATCAAAATCTAGTAATGTCAATATAGGAGCTTTAGTGACCATATAACTTTCCTCAGCTTCTTTAGTCCACAAAAATTCTCTACCCTTGGTGCAATTTGTGATGGTTTCTATAATGTTTCTAAAATTGCAGATGAACTTTATATGGAAGGTAGCCAACCCATGTAATCTTCTCATCTTTTTAATGCTACATGGACTAGGCCATTCAAGAATGGCTCTAACTTTCTTTGCATCCATTTTGGTCCACCATCTGCAGAAATGACAAATCCAAAAAAACCAAACTCTTTCCATGAACCTACACTTCTTCAAATTAGCATAGAGTTTCTCTATCCCCAACACTCCTAATATGATCCTCAAGTGATGCATATGTTCTTTTTTTCCTTCATTGAAATTTAATATATCATCAAAATATACCACTACAAACTAACCAATATAGGGATACAACACAATATTCATCAACCTCATGAAAGTACTAGGTGAATTTGATAAACCAAATGGAATAACCATCCACTCATACAATACATCTCTAGTTTTGAAATCCATTTTCCATTCATCCCCTTCTCAAATACGAATCTGGTGATATCCACTTCATAGATCAATCTTGGTAAAATGTGTTGCCCTTGCAAGCACATCCATCATGTCATTTGGACGTGGTATAGGAAAGTGATACCTGATGGTGATCCTATTAATTTCTCTACTATCCATGCACATCCTCCATGCACCATCATTCTTTGGGGTTAAGAGTGTTGGTACATCACACGGGCTCATGCTTTCTCGCACCACACCTTTACTTACGAGTTTTGTCACTTGTTTATTTAATCCACATGTTGTGTTGGACTCATTTTGTAAGTTGGTTGATTGGGAAGACTTTCTCCTAGAATAAGAGCAATATGATGTTGAATAAACTTCTGCGATGGAAGATCATCATGCAGGTCTTCTAAAATAACATCAATAAATTCTTCCAATATCTCAACTGCTTCCAGTGGTATTGACAAGTCTTCCTCTTCTCGCTTATGCACTACCAATGCATAACAACACACTATCACCTCCATTTCTTTGAGAAGTTCTCTTTCAGACAGCATATTCTCACCCTTCCCATCATCTTTAAGTGGAAATATAATTACTTTGATCCATCCTTCCAAAAGGTGTATGTATTTTTATCTCCACCATGAATAACTTTCATATCATATTGCTAGGGCCTTCCTAGCAAGACATGACATGCATTCATTGGAATACCATCACACCATACCTCATCCTTGTAGACCTTCCCTATTGAAAATTTAATACTTGACACCTCTCAACTACTGTAACTTCATTTCTCTTTTTGAGTCATGCAATACGGTAGGGGAAATGATTCTTTTCACACTGGTTAAAAGTACAAACCTGTGTCACACTTTTATAAAGGAAGAGGACCACAACATGCAAAGTAATTAAACTTTAACAACATAAAAGTGGTATTTATGTTTAGAATTTGAAAATGATGTTAACTAATGAAATGTGTAAAATTGGATGTAGTTTATGCCTATAATTTTTTTTTTAAAAAATTAAATAAGAATTGACATAGTTTTTAAATTTTTGAAGTCCATTTTTTAATTGTTGAAAAATGTTGAAAATTGAGCGTCTAGTTCCCACCAACAAAATGTATGTAAATAATCTTTTTTTCCTCTGATTTCATAATATGTTTTAGATAACATGTACAGCTAGTGTAGAAAAAAAAAGATTGGTTTTCGGTATATATTTTATTTGTTATAACTATTCAAAGTTGGAGTTACCTGAAATTAACAGTTTTTGTCTCCCGCCTAATTTGCCTTAGAAAATCTTCGCCAAATACAAAACAAATTATATATTCTTGAAGATGACTCTCTCCTCTAGTGTTAAATATAAGTTTTAAAATTTTATGACATGATTTGCTATTTTTTTTCTTTTTTCGAACGAGCATGCTCTTCAATGTTAAAATACCTACTTGGAGTTTTTTAAACTTATAATATTTTATATTTAATCAAAATATTATAAAAATTATATGACCATAATCTAGACTCGAAGCTCTACAAAACGGTATTTTTAGATTTTAAAAAGAATTCAGTTTTGGTGGACAAATAAGCCCCAGAAATGATGTGTTATCAATTTTCTTTTTTTTTGCTTATTTGGCTGCGACATGGGATGCCACATAAGTAGTTCCAGTCAAAACCGGTTCAGGCGAAACTGTTTCGGTCGAAACTAAGACCGACCAAACATGGTCGCGTGGATGACCACGACCCTCAAAGTTTATATATATAAAAAAATTTAAAAAAAAAATTTAAAAGCAATTATCAATTATTCCGACTTAAAAAATATTTTTTTAATAAAATCATTTTTTAATTATTTTAAAGGCGTATTTTTGGGTGTTAAAGGGCAACTAAGAATTAAGATTATCAAGGAGATTTATATTATTTGCAAGTTTTGTTTCTTTTTTTTTAGATTTTTTTTGTGTTTTTAATTAAAGCATTATTCAATATTACATTATGAACTTATCAATATTATTTTTTATTTTTTTATCAATTGTATAAGGTTTTGTGTATGCAGGTGAATCGAAGCTCTCAATTTGAACAAATTGTGTAATGGGGAATAAAAGGAATAGAACAATAAAATATGATCAAATAAGAGATGACAAAATGAAAGGTCATACAAAACCTAATGAAGATGAACCTGTTGAGGTACAAGAAGATCCAATTCAAGTAGGGGAACAAATTGATGGAAATATATCTTTTGACATGGGCAATTTGATGGAGATGGATGACGATTCATTTTTCAGTCAATTTTCATCTGACGAATTGGTACCTGAAAGCACATTAAAAACCAATGCAAAAATATATGGGATGAATATTTTTAAAATAAAACTCTAATTGGAAAAGCACAATTATTTGCTAGGTTATTCAGGAAAAAAGAAATGACTCCTAGTTTGGAGTTGTTAGGTGTTGATAACAAGAAAAACTCAGGAGACAATGTAAATCGAACAATAGTTGAAAATTTGCAAGATGCATTGAATGACATTAACAACTCAAGTCAAGGAGCCGATTTAAGTGTTGTACGTAGAGCATTGATGACTACTTTTGATGCAGGAGCATCCTGGGTGTAAGGGCAATCTTGCATCACCCAAAAATATGTGTTTTTCTATTCAATAAGGGCTATTTTGTACAAAGCTGCTATTTTTGGAAACTTACTGTTTTTAGTAAGTTGGTCGTTTGAACTCATAATGTTCTAATTTTCCAGGTGAAGGTTCATCTTAGTCATATAAGAATGTGAGTTGAATTTCATTGCCAGATCATCTGTATTGGCGAAGTTATTAAGGATTTACTGTTGAGATTTTACTGTTGAGATTTTAGGGTGCAAAACCTTTGAGCTCAATTTTTAGGACCTTAGAGGCTCCAGATCGAGGTCGAACCCCTAGTTGACTTGCGCTTTGCTAGACTAGCACTATAGATCGCGATCTCCCCTTTCCAGAAAGTGGTCATAATAGCCAATCGAAGCTACGGTTCAAAAGTTATGGCTTCCGGAAGTTGGGCTACCTAATCTCATGTTTTGTAAATATTTAAAGCCGACCCTTTTGTAATAAAAGTGAAAAATAATTAAATGCTAA
>MU226606.1:9099559-9128697 GCA_018584345.1 Thuja plicata
TCCTACACTTGTCTCACACACTATTGAAATGTGGCATACATAGAAATGGGAGTTACAATGTAACTCCTTCCTCACCTCTCTATTAAAGAGATGGCTCTCCTTCTCTCTTTAACACAATTCTTCTTCTTGAACACTATTGTATGAGCTAGGCTCTCACTCTCTCACTCTCTCTCTCATTCTTAGGCATTTTTGCCCATTCATTATATCACGGGTTTTTTTTATGCTTTTCGCCCTTCAAAATCTTGTCTCCTTTGTTGCCTTGATCTTTGGTGAATGCTCCTAGTTTTGGTATTAATTAATGGTAAATCATCTTACTCCTAACTCATTGAATTAAACAACTTCATGTCTCTCTTTATTTTGTTATTATTTTAACAGATTGGTTATATGAGGCCGACTGAATTATCATTTATTATTAGAAGTATATTCAAGCCGACTTGACAGGGCTTACCATATAAATGAAAGGTCAAGTTTGGATTGAATGACGTGTGAAGGTGACAACAAGAAAAGAAAGAAGTGTCGAATTTTGTGATATGAAGAGTGAAGGCGAAATCAGCATGATTCTGATTGAGTACTGATCACTGAGAGCTGCAATAGAAAATCTGATCAGCAATGATCCAGTTATAATCAGAATAGAGATCCGAATAAGCAAAGACAATTTCTTACACATATAGGTCAATTCATTGTTACTTTCTAACAATTGTAGCAGTGATCTAAAATCTCTTAACATAGTAGACTTAACAATATTTTTGTAAATCCTCTCATAAGGTAGCATTTATATGTTGAAGTGTTGAAGACCTCTAACAAGGCCACTCCTCATAGGGTGATTAAATCCTTTAACAAGGTCACACCTAAAAGTGTGTTATTGTAACCTTTAACAGGGTTGGCTCCTAGCAGGGCTCACTTCAGAAGAGTGAAAAATAATAACTAGTTACATTGGTGGTTTTTCCCATATTGGGTTTCCATGTTAAATCCTGGTGTCACCTGTGTATATGTTATTTGTTTCATACTTTATGATTTTGCACTTAAATCTCTAAAGTATAATTGCATTGGATAATATAAATATTTCTTTGACACCCAAGTTATAGAAGAATATCTTAACTAACCGAGTAATAGCGTTAAAGTATTTAAGACATCTAAGGGACAAAGGATTTGTTTTGGAGTAACTGATTCACCCTCCCCTCTTAGTTACTTATCTCATTTCCAATAATTGGTATCAGAGCTGCAAGTGCTTTCAGAGAAGGTTTCAAGGCCTAAGCTAAAGATCATAGATGTCTTACATAAGGGAGATCCCTAAGCTAAACAAAGACAATTTCCTAGCATGGCAGGAGCTAATGAAGCTACATCTATCTACTATTGGCGATGTTGGTCTGCAATTTTTGGAGAGCAAATATGTGGAACCAACAGGGACTATGACTGTGGAACAGATGATGGAACAGAAGCATCACAACATAATGATGATTGACATAGCTTCTTCACTCAACTACTCAAAATTTGATGAAGTCAAGGACTGCCCTACAGCCTATGATATGTACAAGAAATTACAAGACATTCATGGAGGAGATGCAAATGTAAGAAGAGCCAAAGCAGAAAGTCTAAGAGGACAATTTGACCAAATGAAAATGAAATAAGGAGAAGACATTACAAGATACAATGACAAAATCAAGAAGATTGTGAGTGCCATCAGAGCTACAGGAAGATTAATTGAAGACACAACAATGGTCAACAAGGTACTAAGAACTTTACTTCTTATCTAGGCTATTAGAGTTTCAGCTATTCAAGAGATGAGGTGAAATAAAGATATAACTATGGATACATTAGTGGGAAGGCTGACAACTTTTGAGTTGGACAACTTTGACAATTACTCTCCTAGCTCTAGCAATCTTGAGTCTACATTCAAAGTGAAACTGAACCTTGGTAAGAAGGATAGATACTCAAAAGGGAATCAGATTGAAAGTGGCAGTGATGATGAATCTGATGATGAAGATATTGACATCATTGAAGCACTACTTGCAAGAAGAGCTGCAAAAGGAAAATACAAAGGAAAGATACCATTGATTTGTTTCTTATGCAATGAGGTTGGTCACATTGCTGCAAAGTGTTTGAACAAGGAAGACAAAGATGAGAAAAAGTTCAACAAATTCAAGCACAAGAAAGATTTCAAGAACTACAAAATCTACAAGGATAAAGGTAAGAATTCTTGTTATATTGCTAAAGATTCTGACAATGATGAAGAAGAAGAAATGGTTTATATTGTTGTTAAGGATGAGTCATATGAGTCGGGTGAAAAGACATCACTTTTCTCACACATCAATAAAAATGACACATGGATAATTGATAGTGTTTGTTCTCATCACATGACTGGTGATAAGACAAATTTTGAACATCTTGAACACTATGATGGTGGGAGTGTCAGTTTTGGGAATGATGAACCTTGCCCTGTAAGAGGAAAAGGTTGCAGTATTCTGACAGAAGGAATCAAATGTTATAATGCTTATTGGGTTGAAGGATTGAGGAGAAATCTACTTAGTGTAGCACAGCTGAACAACATTGACTTCAAGGTGGAATTCATGAATGGTAAGGCCAAGCTCCTATATGGTAAAGGGAACCTAGTCGGAACTGGCAGACAAACAAAAGGTAATCTATTCAATCTTGATCTCACTGAAGGTTCATGCTTTATTGCATAATTAGAAGAAAGTTGGTTATGGCATAAAAGGTTGTGTCATGTAAAATTTGATAATCTGGTAAACATAAGCAAGAACAAGAGAGTTAGGGGTATTCATATTTTAAAGAAACCTGAGTTAGCAATATGCAAACAATGTCAAATCGAAAAGCTGAGCAAGACTAGTTTCAACAGCGAGAATTACAGTATTGATGAAATCTTGGAATTGGTACATACTGATCTATGTGGACCAATTGGAACAAAAAGCTATACTGGAGAGAAGTATTTTATTCTATTTGTTGATGATCATTCTAGAATGATGACTGTGATGTTTCTTAGAGAAAAAGTGGAAGCTTTTTCAAAAATTAAAATGGTATCTTCCAAGAGTAGAAAAGGAAACAAAAAAGAAACTAAAATGCCTAAGATCTGACAGAGGAGGAGAATTCATTTCTAATGAGTTCAATGAATTTTGTAATAATAGAGGAATCAAAAGACATGTATCTACCCCTAGTACACCACAGCAAAATGGAATAGAAGAGAGAAGAAATAGATCCATCATGGATTGTGCCAGAACTCTAATGATTGACAAGAATGTTGTTGCCAAATACTGGAAGGAGGCCATCAGCACTACAGTGTTCACCCTGAACCAAGTTCAACTGAAGAAAGGTAGTAACATGACACCTTTTGAACTATGTGTAAGGTATAAATTTGGCACAAGAAGGATTTCCTAAATAAGATTTGTGTAATGTGATAAAGCGAGATCCTAAGGCCAAATTTATGTTTTCTTACACTTAATTATTATGATAAAATAGCTTGAGGAACATGTAAGAAATAAATGGACAAGATACCTACCTCATAACATAGTAGATCTGGAAATACTCATTTTTTGAGGTTTGTATTGAGTAAATCTGGAAAATTTGATAGTTGACCTTGAACCAAAATGCAGAGACGAACAAAACCCAGAAATCTTTTTCCGTTCTGATGTCGTCTTATGAAAAAGGTTGACCTTGACCCACAAATGTCACCCCTAACCCAATAATGTCGACCCTGACCTACACAGTGTTGACAGAAAATCTATTTATAGATCTTGGAAGTTTATTGAAAAGGGTATCCAAATCTGGTCTCAGATCTGTTGTCATGCACCTGTAACTCCCGAAAACAACACCTGCAAATATCTGAAAAGAGGGATTTTGGGGTGGCTATATAGGGTTTTGCCTTAGTCAAAACCCCATTTTGGTGATCTCCACCTCCACGAATAGCTGCATATAGAATGTGGTGTGTGTGTGTGTGTATTGATCTCTTGAAAAGAGCTTTTAAACATGCAATATCAAGATCTAATCTTCTAGATTAACAATCCTAACATAACATGGAAATGAGAAAGCAATGCATAGATTTGAATATGACGAAGAAAGCATACCAAGCCCCCAAGGCTAAAGTATTCCTATCAACTCACAATCCGTAATTGCTACCCCATGATGATGTCCTTTGAATGTTTGAATGTTGTGAATAATAGATCTAAAGAGAGAGCCTTCTTGCTTCAATGAAAATCCACCGTAGTTTTGTCCTCAAAGTGCTTGATTGAAGATGATGATATATGTCCTCCTAGTATATTCCTCTATATCATCCTCTTGCTTGCTTGCCTCATCATTCCATCATGTAATCTCCCGATTTTATTTTATGATCAAATGAAGGCAAAAGAGAGTGTTTATATAGAGATCTCAACATAGGCCTCCTAGGGCAATGCAAGGGATCCAAATTCAGATTTCACCTTGAATCATGGTCTAATCACATTTTCCAACTAAGGAGAAAACATATTAATTCAAATATCGGAGAAAACACTTCCGCATCCGAACCCGGGGACCTATTTTAAGTTCCGGGCCCCGATAAGCTCCAGATTTGAAAGCGGGGACCAATACCTGGAAAAGGTCTATGTTGACCTCATCCCTGACCTAGGTCAAGGTCAACCTCGACCCTGACCTGAGGTTTCAGGTAGGTTACTAGAAAGTTGTAGAAAGGTTTCCAGATCAGCCTAGGACCTAGAAAGGTAGGGGAATGTCCCAAAGTATTTAAGAAGGCCTAGAGGCCCAGAGAGAGAGTAGGATGCGGCCCAAGAGTACCAATACATAGATCCTACCTAGAGAGAAGAGCCATGGATAGATAAATCTAGGAGAATCCACAAGATCCTAACCCTAATTTCATCTACACATGTATAATCAAGCACAGATGCAAATCTAATATGCCAACCATACTGAATGAGGGTGTTGTTGACGGGGTTTTGCTGACCGGGTCTGCCAACAGTCATAAGTTGTCACCGGGTTCTGGGGAAATCGGCCAACTATGCCTGTAAAGGTTTTTCGGGGGAAATAAATCCTCCAGGCCTTCAAGCACCTGGGTGTCGGGTCACGACGGTGTGGGGCTCAGTTGGGAGAGGTGACTGTTTTCGAGGGGGATAGCTGGTTTCTTCAACTCATCTTCTCTGGAGATTCGATCAAAGTAAGGTTTTCTGAGCATTCTATACTGAGCAAATAAAGAAAAATAGATCCTGCAGGGTTAGAAGTATTTCATCTAACTATAGTCATGCTGAAATGTTCAGAACATCAACAATACTCTGGTAAACTATACTAAATACCGAAGAAATACATAACCATCAGCTAGCATTTTTATCAGTAGCAAGAGTGGAGAGTTCGTTAATCTACTTTATCACTCCAGAGTAAAAGACATAAAGAACATCAAAACATGAAATACCATTAACTCAGAAGCAAGAATGCCAACAACATCATTGTCAAGAATCCTTCCTTCTTCATTAATATTCAATCCAGCAAGCACTGGTGCATGATACAATGGTGGCTCCAGGGGAGCATCTAACTACCAAGAATAGAACAATGGAGCATTGAGCTCTGCAACTTAAAAGAGAAATCACTTTGCTATTGCTATGGACAAAAAAATCATCAATTTCGCCGACCCTTGGAAATGGGCCGATTTGCCTATTTATACAACTCTCTTAACCCTAACCCTATTTACATCATGTCTTAATAAAATACAATATCCAGGGGCCGGTACTACCTGTGCCACCCTACAAAAGACCTGGAGATAGAATAGGTCTATCACGTCAGAAGAATAAGATAAGAATATACATCAAAAGAATCGGTCTCGGGAAGAGAACTAAAAAGGAGGAAGAAGAAAGTAGGTCCCTCGAAGATCGAGGCTACATGCCTCATAAATGGGAAATGTGGCGCCCTATCTCCAATGTGCCAGATGTACTCCTGAGTGGCCCCTCGAGAAGACCACCGTATCAGAAGACCAACCGCCAAGCCGACGCCTCTTGATGTGGCCAACTACCTTCTGACAGTCTTTATTAACCACCTCTGAAAGTGACCGGTCAGCCTCGGGGACCAGGACACGGATTACTTTAAAGAATATAAATTGTTGGATCCTGGGACTCCAGGATCCAGGAACTTACGTCCCAAAAGAATAAAGAATACTCAATGTGAGTTTTTTCCCGGTCTCCGGAGAAATCTCAAGGTTGCTTGTTATCGCTGAAGGCCTGGAGGAGGCAGAAAATGCCATCCTTGTCTATCTCTTTTAGGCTAGCCCTTCTGTGCCTGGCCACTTCAACTTGTTCCCCCAGGTCTGGAACATTCCCTTTGAATTCATCCGCCATTCTGGCAGTGTCATGACCCTTAAGTATCATCTTGGTTAGTTTCACCATCTAGGCCCCATCTATTCCCTCCGGAGATTGATATCGGGATTTTTTTATTTCATCAAAACTCCCCAAAACTGAATCTTCAGGGGTATAAGTATATGTACTAAGGGGATCAGACCCGGAAGCCTTTATCACAAAAGACTTGTATAAATTAGAAGAATATTTTACGGTATTTACCTTCTCTTGTAAGGATTCTACCAGTTGCTTGGTTACCTCTAATGTGAAGTCAAGTCTGGAGTGCTGAGTTCTTACAAAATCAAATGATTCCTCACCCAGAATTCTGGATTCAAAAATTATGTCTTCTCCCAAGGTGAGGAGTTCTTCGAGCTCTACCTTCCACGCTTGGTAATTTTTAGCGTCACTCTCCCACTGCTTAATAAGCGCTTCTGCTTGATGAATAACTTACCAAGCCGTGTATAAGTCCAGGAGAGTGGACGCCAGGAAACGCCAGGTGTTTCCTATCTGGAGGGCGACCCATTCGTCTACTGCTTGGGCCTTCTTTTTCATTACTCGCAGGGAGTCTATGTCACTCTGCGGTAATTCTTCTGATGTGGAGGTCTCTGAAGGGGCAGCATTGATGGGCCTGGTCAGCTCAGTAAGCAACCCCATAAGGTTTGCATTCTTTTCTTTTTCAGCCTTGAGCCTCTGGGCCTCTTTCTCATATCGGGCCTCCACTGCCCGTGCTTCCTCCTTAAGCAAGTCCACCTCACCTTGCTTTCCTCTTTTTCCCAGGGATACCTCTACAACATTGTAATCTGTGGGGTCTGCAGTTGCTTCATCGGCGTCCGGGGGAGGTTTTGCCACAATGACAACTGTTTCTTCACAAGGTGTGAACTGTCCGGGCTTTCTTCGCCTTCGTCGAGGCCTGAACTTGGGCCATCATTTTGGCTAGGGAGAGAGGGATCACCAGAGCAGACTGAGATTTTCTCTTTTTTCTCTCTACGAGCCACTGAGGTGGGAGAGGTGGCCTTCCTGCCAGAATTTGTTCTCCTGATTCTCTCCCGGTGTCCTGTGGCTGTTGCTCCTCTTCGACGTGGACTTCATCCATCCTCCCCGCCTCAACTTCTTCTACAACAATATTTTCTTGGTCAACCTCCATCTCCTCAGCCTTGTCCTGTATGTCTATTGCTGGGTCTGGACCTTGGTAGGCTTCTTCGGGGATCTCCTCTTCAAGCTGATCCTCTTCTTCTTCTTCTTCTTCTGCCAGAATTTCTTCTTCTGTCGGCAGTAGGGGAGGTATCGGGCCAAGATTTAAAGTTTGGGCCGCTGTGATAACTTGCCTGAAGGTCGCCCCTGGGAGTGGCCTTGGGAACGTGGCGGCTGGGTTTACAGTTAGTCTCGAAGGTCTGATTCCCCCAGCGGATGCCATTTGTTCACCCGGCTTTAGTTGGTCCATTCCCGGACCTTGCATCTCTTGAGCCCCAGAGATAATCTCTGGCTCTGGCTCTTTTCCTGCTTCTTGCTGCTCTTGTTCTTGTGCAGGTTCTTATTCCAAGTCCTTTTGGTCCGTAGCCTCTTGTTCTTTCTTCAGGACTTCTATCCCTGCTTGTGTATTGTCCCCTTGCAAATTTCCAAACTCATCGGTTGCAAATACATCATCAAATTCCTCTTGCAAAGGGGGACTGGCTAGGACCCCTGCAAGCTCTGTTTCTTTCTCCGATTCTGGGGAACTGGAAGAAAGGATCTCTACTTCCAGGGGGAGGGACGCCACTGGCGTTGGTTCTATCTTGGGCTGTTTTATGTGCTTCCTCTTCCTCCGGGTGACCAAAGGTGGCCCCGCATCGGCTATAGCTGCTGCCTCCATGGGATCCACCCCCGTTGCCTTGACCATTAAGGCTGCAAGCGACGGGGAGGATGGAGGACGAATTGGTCTGGCCATGAGCGGGGGAGTGGCCAGCCTCATTACTAATTGCTCCCTCATTTGCTGGGAGGCTGCCATAGACTGCTTGATCTGTTCTTGTATCAGGACTTCTTGCGTGGAGGGGGTTGTAGCTATTTTCTTTCCTTTGTCTGCGCCTTGTGAAGAAGTCCCGGCCCCTGGGGTCAATCTTGGTACCGGCTGTGGAGTTTGCTTTGGTACCGGTCGGGGAGCTTGACGCATACTCCCGAGGCACACCCTCTTAAAATAGGCATGACTTCGCTCGACCACATCTCGAGTGAAGTCCTCAATCATGGGCCCCTCCTGGGCAGCCCAATCCATTATCGGCAGTGCCAACTTATCGATCCCCTTTTCTTTGTACTGGGGATCTATGGTGGGGGCGACGTAAGAGAAGCTTGGAGGGAATCTTCAGAGCTTCAGTTCCTGCATCATTCTGGCTATCATTTTGTCATAGTGCCTGCTCCGCACATCTACGTCGTCCTGGCAATCAGCCCAAAGTCTTCCATGTGTATGTAATGGGGCTTTGAGGCCTGGGGCATTGCCGTTGCAATTCGGCCATGGGGATCAAGATTTCTCCGCGCTAGATAAAATTCTTGTAAGTTGTAACTCTTCAATTCATTGTCTGCCTCCTTCGCGGTGGCCAGACTGCAAGTGTAGTTCCCACAAGTGATTGGGAATGGGACGTTGGGGACCTTCTTAAGTGCAAAGAAGGTATGTAACTCCGTCATTTGTCGGCAATATTCCAGCAGCACGATCTTGTCCCCACAATGTTTGGGCAACAAGTAGGGTTTCCTGAAGAAGCCGACGACCCTAATGTATATATGCTACTGGAATTGGATATAGTAGTGCCCATAACTACTAACTAACTTCATCACCTCAGTAGATAGGTGGTATCCAGCATCCCGGGCAGGTGTGAGCAGGTGGTAATAAACGAACGCATCGTTCACCGGGCAAAAATTGGGGAAGCTGGCCTCCCATTGAATTTGTGGGAAATGGTCCCACGGTGATTTTTGTCTCGGGCCAATCCCGAGCATGCCGTCTGTAAGTAGGCCATTGGAGTGGGGCCTCTGCTGGGCCAGGGCCCAGAAAACATAAGAAGACATGTAGAACTTCTTCTTCTCGTTCAACTGCTGGAACTGGGAGTCGACATGATTGGAGATTATTGTCGCCCAGTCGAAGAATTCTCCCTTAGTGGAGATGCCGAGGAGGAAATAGTACATCCACTTGGCAAACTCCTGGGCAGAAGGTTGCCCAAAAACCTGGGCTAATGCTATTATCCCCATTTGGATGCTCTGCTTGAATTCAGAGCGGGCGATATCTATCTTCATTCTCTTTGGGTCCCTCTTCGGGGCCTTGAGCCAATGGGTGTTCATGTACACCCGGGTTGCATCCTCCAGTTGTGTGAACTGTTTCAAGGCATCAGTCCTTGTGACCACCGTGGATCTTTCAAATTGCAGGATACCCAGGCCTGCCTGGAAAGTGACTGGGTCGAGGGACACCAGTGGAGTGGGGTATCCTGTGGGCTCTGCAGCTGCGAGCATAACGGCCCAGACAGAAGAGTTGTAGTCGGTCGCCAGTGTTAAGATAAGCTCTGGAGACTGCACAAAGCATGGGAAGCAAGCTGCCCGGAGGATTCTGGAACCTCCGACGTTGATTTCGAGCTGGTCTCCAGCTTGTCGTTGGATGTGCATTATCTTTACCAGGGCTTGCATCTCTGCCCATGTTCTGACGCTGGTGTCGGTTATGAGTTTAACCTTGGACTCAATCTTTGAGCCCGTAATGTTGTTGTTCTATAATAACTTCATAGTGAGGGGTAGTTTCTCTAGGGCCCTCTCCATCTTGGATCTTATGGCTGCCCTGGTTTCCATCGCTGTTGGTAGTTCCGGACTTCCGGGAGGAGATGACACGGACGCTTCAGACATGTTTGGGAGACGAAGTCCGGGAACCTGCAAGGCAAAGCAACCGTTAGAATATTTTTATCAAAATAAAATAGTTACTCCAGGGTCCGGAGATCTTACCACCGCGACGTTTGCTTTTCCTGAAAAGTTAGTGTCATGCAAAGATAACCAAAAAGCAAAACACATCGTGAACTTGAAGTATCAACATAGCCGGGTCTGGGGAATTTTATCACACTTGGTAAAGACACAGGATGGATGGTGGTAAGAGGCTTGAAGCCCAGAGAAATGACCATTAGTGAAGATGTATGAAAAGGCAAGTTGTTGAGCCCATGTGGACGCCACGTGCGTTGGCATTAAATAGATGTGATGGCGATGACGGCGGAGCCAATTGTCCGAACGCGCGAAAAGGGAAAGCCACTTGGCTGGAATTGATTGCACGCATGGGTCGTAAATGAGGTTCTGACAGACTTCATGGAGGAGAGAGAAAATTGCCAGTTTGAAACCAGCGAGGAGTAGAGTTTCAAACAGGTGGTTTTCTGCCTTGAAGCGAACTTGGAGGCGGAAAAGCAGAAGCAAAGGTGACTCAACCAGCTTGTCGAGTCACCTAGAAGGATATACATAAAGCCAAGGGATATGTACAGGGAACAAAAGGATATACAGAGGGCACCTTACAACTATAAACATATATACATGAATATACAACATGGGACGATGTCCGCGAGAAAACCAGACAAAGCAGAAACAAATATACAGCTTAACTACATATTTACAAATAGACCGTTATTTACACTATTTACATTATTTACATAAACATCTTCTACATAGAGGGTGGAAAACCATCTGGCAGAGCCGACCCACCAACGGGCGGCGAAACCAGAAATGAAGGACCAAACAAGACAGAGAAGCAAAACAAAACAAAAACAAACAAAACCAAGAAAACCCAAAGAAAAACCAGAAAGCGGAAGCAGAACAGAGAGGAGGGAAGGAAGAAACACCAACCTGAGAACGCAGAAGGCAGAGGATAGAGAAGGGTTTACTGCAGAAGCCCGAACGGTCAACTGATTAGGAGCACCACCATGGAGCACTTGCACTTGCCTGAGAACGCAGAAGATGTTAAGCTTTGATTATCATAAATTCTCTACAAATACTCTGTTAATCGCTTTAAAATCGCTCTAGTTCGCTCTAAGTGCTCGAAGGTTTTAATTGTGGTAAGTGTGAAAGTGACTGATAAAACCTATTTATACCCATGGTAAAAGGTAACTCTCCTCCCTCTGGCAATCTTGGGTCGGGCGAAACCTCCGGGCTCCAAGCCCAGGGATTCCTTGTGATGATATTCCTAAGAACATCGTGACGAAGAATCCCAGAGTCTGAAATCTGGTTCCCAACAGAAGACAACCTCCTGGACCGGAGTCCCGGAGACAAAAGACAAACAACAAAAACGACACGCCGGGGGAGAAAACCCCGGAGAAAGAAAAAAAAGAGGAAAAGAAAGACAAGGCAAGCAAAAACAAAAACAAAAAAGAGGGACCCAACATTTTGCACATAAAATGTAGGGACGGGGATGCAGGGCATAACAAATGGTGACTATCTGGGACAAATGCCTTAGCGCATTTGAGAACTAAAGAATCTCTGGTTAGCAAGGCTGGAACAAGCCGCCTCCCGAAACATCTGACAGGCAAAGAGAAACATATCCAAGAGAATCCAACCATGCAGGAGCCAGCCCATTGTCTTTTATCAGTGGTGCCGTGTGTGCTTTGGAAGGAAATCAAGCTGATGACCTTTGGGAGGAATAGAGAAGGGGTACTAATCACATCGAACCAGTCATCAATTTGCTTGATTCCCCCGGAGACCAGAGTTTTATCCCACTTTTCTCTTGTTATTTTTCTTATTCTTGGGTGGGAAAGGTGGTACTTCTTTCACCATTAGGCTTAAGCTTAGTTAATTTTAATGGCGGTACTTCTTTCACCTATCCACCTGTGTTTAGATATTTGAAGAGAGGATAAAATTCCAGACCCAGGGAGAATTTCTTTAGATTTTCAAATGTGGGTCAACCAACCAGTACAGTCAATCTACCCTCAATGTGTCCGATTACTTGTTCCTTGAATCATTATTTTGTTCACTGATTGCCAGACTCCTGGAGAGAACACCCAATGGAGATTCTTCAAAATGTGCCATAACCTGTGAAACAACCCCGGAGACTAGGTCGATTCCATCGTGCTAAAGATAGATTCTAAAGTTCTCCATGCCATAGACATTGTACCGGAGGCCAAAGTTATGTGAAGCATTCCAATTCCTGCAAGACAGAACAAAACACCGGGACCGAAAGAAAACCAAAAATGAAAGCAAAAGACAAAAGAGGACTATCTCGGAGGACAGCCAACAAGGCTATTTACAAGGCAGGGTACCTCGCACGAGGCACCCGGAAGAGATATTTACAAGCGGAAAGCTTTACATATAATACAACTTAGGACAAACTTACCCCTACTCGAAGTAGTGTTTGAGAAACTGCCCATTAACAGGCAATGTGACAGGTTCCCCAGTCAAAATGTTGAGGTGGTAAGTATTTGCCCCACAGATTTCTGAAATCAATTATGGTCTGAACCAGAACCGTTGGAACTTGGTGTGCTTTCCCTTCTTCTCCTGGGCCTTGTCCCACAGCAGGACCAGATCCGAGATTTGAAAAGTCTTGTATTGGGCTCTTCTGTCAAACCATCATTTTACCACTTCTTGATGACGCGTGAAATGTTCAAGGGCTGCGTCTCGCTGTTCTTCCATTCGCACCAGATTCAAGAGTCGAACCTCCACGATGTTGTCCCTGTTGTTGAATTCCTGCATGAACTGTAATACTGGGATCTGTAAATTGACTGAGAATATAGGGTTCTGGCCATAAACCAGGTGGAATGGTGACGTTCCTAGGGCGGCCTTGATGCGAATGCGATCCGCCCAAAGGGCGAATCTCAACTTTTGATGCCAATCCTGGGGATTCTGTTCTAACAGATGTTTGATCACTTCAAGCGGATTCTTGTTCGTTGATTCGACAACGGCATTTCCCTGGGGATAATAGTTGCTGGAGAACTTCAGTGTGATCTTCCAATTGTAGGTCCATTCAAGTAACTGTGCCAAAGAAAATGTCAGACCATTGTCACATACCAAAGCAAAGGGCATCCCAAATCTTGTGACGATGTTTTCTTCCAAGAACTTGATAACTACATCCGCCGTGTTGTTTTTACAAGGTATAGCTTCAGACCACCGAGTGCAGTAATCAGTAGCAGTAAAGATGTATCGGTGGTTGGCAGACGAGTTGGGGTTGATCTCTCCGATGAAGTCAAACGCCCACTGGGCGAAGGGTCTAGCCTCGTAGACTGGTTGTAGAGGCATAGCGGGGTTACGCTCATGATGCGCTGCGGTTTGACAAGTATGGCATTTCCTGACATGAGCGTAAACATCCTTGAAGATACAGGGCCAATAGTATCTAGCATGAAGGATCTGATGGGCAGTGGCATCGGCTGAGCCATGCCTGGTTCCAAACTATCCATGGAATTCGTCGATTATTCCTACAGCTTGGTCTCTATCGATGCACCAGAGGTACACTCCCTCATAGTTTCTATGGTAAAGCGCAGAGTTTTTGATCATGAAGTGTGCACTTTTCATCCGCAGAGTGCGGCGTTTGTAGGGAGGTAACCCCTCCGGACATTTGTTGTTTAGCAACAAGTATACCAGATCGGTATACCACGGATCCTGGGTGATGGGCTCCACTGTGTAAGTTTGGCATTCTATGTGGGGAGTCTCTTCTGCTATTGCTCAACTTAGTCCCTGGCCTCGGACTATTTTCATGGGCTGCATTTCTAAATTATATTCCTGGAGGATGGCCATCCATTTTTTCCGCCTCTCGCCCAATTCACTCTGCATCAGCAGAGATTTGACGGCCTAGTCCGGGATGATAGCATGCACTTTTCTCCGGAGAATATAATGCCAAAATTTCTTCACGGCGCGAACTAGAGCAAAGGCCTATTTTTCTAGCGGTGAATACTGGACTTTGGCATTCTTGAAGGAGGAACTCATGAAAGCTATTGGTTTTTCTTCCCATTCAACCTTTTAGGTCAACACTGCCGCAGCAAAATGCGGCGAAGCGAATGAGTAGATGTAAAATAGAAGGGAGTAGTCCGGACTAGCCAAGACTGGTGTTTCTGTTATGGTCTGCTTGATCTGGGTGAACGCCCATTTTGCTTCAGGACTCCACTCAATCTTGGTATCCTTTTTCATCATCTCATTGAGTGGTTTAACTATTTTTGTGAATCCCATAATGAACCGTCGTACAAAGTTAATCTTTCTGAAAAAGGACCGCATCTCTTTCTTGCTGCCGGGCATCTGGAGATTCACTAATGCTTTGACTCTGTCAGGGTCTATGAATATACCCTTCTCAGAGACAATATGCCTGAGAAACTTCCCTTCCATGACCCTGAATATGCACTTCTTGGGGTTGAGGGATATTCCATACCGGTGACATCTCTCGCAGATCTGAGCGAGGTGGGCGGGATGATCACGCCTGTCCCAGGAAAAGATGGTCAAATCATCCATGTAGATGATTATGCACCGATTTACGAGGCCCTCGAATGTAATGTCCATGGCCTTTTGAAATGTAGCCCCTACATTGATCAGGATGAAGGGCATTCTTCTGTACGCAAACATTCCCCACTTGGTGGTAAACGTTATTTTCTCTCTGTCCTCGTACTTGACCATGACCTGGTTGTATCCTGAATATCCATCCAAGAAGGATATCATCTGAGACCCATTTACTATCTGCAACACCTCATCCAATGAGGGGAGAGGGTGATTATCCTTTTTAGATGTCTTGTTCAAATTTTGGAAATCCACGTAGAGGCGGATCTCACCGTTCTTCTTTCTCACAGGGACCAAGTTGCCAACCCACATAGTGTGCCAGATCGGGAAGATTATACGGGCTGACAGTAATTTTTCTACCTCTCGACGAATCAAAGGTTCTATCAGGGGGTTGACTGGTCTTTGTTTTTGCCAAAAAGGCTTAGCGTCAGGTTTCAGAGGAATAGTGTGGGTCATGATAGATGTATCATACATTTTCAAGTCTTCATAACCCCAGGCAATTACATCGATGTATTCTCGGAGAACAGTGAGAATCTTCTCCTTTTCCTCAGGGGAGCAGGAGGTACCAATGTGAATGATCTTTTCTTCACCGGGCTGGCCGATGTTGACCTTTTCAAACTTTCCTCCCTCAGAGGAGGATGACACCTTCTCACGGTCCCGTGGGTCCAAGTCAAAGATTCATTCTAATGTGACCATCCCCTTTGGGATGGTGTTGGTGGGCAGGTCCATGATCCCATCGTCTCCATCACCCTGCCCAGTATCGTCGTGATCTCGTTCCTCCACTATCTGATCTTCAAAGACACCAACGTTCGCTATGAAGGCTAGGATGTGTTGATCATCCTCAAAAACCTGAAAGTGGGTAACATTATCTGGGATGGAGGGGGTGGGGACCATCTCAACTGAAAATCTCTAGAGTCATGAGCCGGCCATTGGCTCAAGTGTGCTGACAGAAATGGCAAGGGTGTTCGGGACATAGTTTCATCACCGGGGAATGAGGTCAATGCCAAAGGCATTGAAATCTTTGATAAGGCTCCAAGCCTGGTTGCGGTAAGCAGCTAGCCTTTTGTCATGACAAGTGTATTGACTCCAGACTTGTTTAACAATCAACTCTGAATTACCCAGAGCCCGGAGGCGGGTGATACCTTTCCTTAGTGTGAATAAGAGTCCAAGGACCAAAGCCTCATACTCTGTGACATTGTTTATACAGTTAAACTGCAGCCTATAGGATGTGAGGAAGGATTTCCCTCGCGGGTTGATTAGTTCTACCCCGGCCCCACAGCCCTATTTGGATCGGGACCCATCAAACTTAAGGGTCCATAAGTCATTGTTTGTAATCTAGGGCTGGGGAGGGGTAGTCTTCTTTGGATTATTGTTGGGGGACTTGGGGGGGATCTCCCGGACTACCGACGTGAAAGTAGAATTTCCCTCTGGAGTTTGGGTTTGGGATTCTTCGGGGGATGGCGTCAAAGGAGCGCATCCCACAGGGACGCTGGGTCCTGGGGAATCAGTTGCATGATGTTTGTTCCGGAGGGTGTCGAGTTGCCGGTTAGCGATCAATAGACATGGTTCACACTCATGCTCTGAATGTTTTTGGTAGTGTACTCGGCACCAAGTACCAGACAAGAGTGTGGAAAGGGTTGTTGTGATACCTTGAGAGCTTACTTTAACTTTCATCTTTTCTTCCAGGTCTTGCGCTCTTTGTATCATAATGGGGTCTTCTCCAGGGAGGAAATCGGATGTTAAGATTTCAAGAGGGCGGTACACCCCCAGAGAAGTCTCTGCAAAAAGGACCTCATTGACCTTCCCAATCTCAGTAAGGGCCTGCTTCATCCAGGGTTCGCTCTCGACCCAGATCTTATTTGATTCTCCTTCCCATGGAAGCCACAAGTGGGTGAAGTCGGTTGAAAAGTATCCATTCAAGGACTTAGACTAATTTTAACTTAGCAACATCCCATAGGTCTCTGGGATGTCCACCACCTGGATATCAATGATACTGGCTATCCTGGGGTCCTGTATAAGATGTATTCGGACATTCTTCAATTCCCCCACCATTTTTACAGCTGTCTTATCCAGCTGGATTACTGCACCATTAGATGGGGTGGGGTGGAATCCGAGCTTCTGACAAATGGACAAGGGCATGATATTGCCTGAAGCTCCAGAATCTACTAGGAAATTATGTATGTTCTTACCGTGTATATTCAGGCCTAGCAAGAAGGGAGGATCCTCATTGTTTCTGCTAAAAATGGCCGCATTAGCATCTTCGAACAAGACGGTCTTGGGTGGGCGGCTAACTGCTTCCGGGTTCCCTAAGAGCTTCAAAAGGGACTTCTTCTACTCGGGACAATTTAGCAAAACCTCCATCAAGGTCATGGAGGTGGTGGTTTTCTCTAACGCCTTCGTGATATCGAATCTTCCTCTGGTGAACTGGTGATTTTCCTCCGTGAGATCTTTTGCTTGGTTAGAGCTAGGACCTTTTGGAGGTAAGGGTCGATTAGTTGCGTTATTCTGGAGAGGAGGACTGTCTTTGATAGGAGGTGTGGTCGCGTAAGCTGGTCCTTTACCAACCTGAATCTGAGTGTTGTATGGAGCCCGCGGGTTAGTAAAAGCATTAGCCTCAAAGGGTGGGATAGATTCATCAAAGAACCCCTGCAGTTCGGATTCTTCTTCATCTTCCTCGGAAGTCCCGAAGAAGATGGTATCACAGGTGAAGGCATTGTGGGTTGTTTCCTGGATAGGAGGTTCTGGAGGGGTATTATCATGCGACTGCTGCCTGTCCAGCTGGGAGATCATGATGACCTTCTCTAGGGTGGCGCAATTTACCTTGTTGTGCGAACCAGTGTCGTGTAATCTACACCAGTTAGTCATGGGATGGAAGTCTACGACAGGTGTAAAATGTGATGGTCCAGCACCATTTTGGTTGGTGTTGTGGTTCGGAGGTGGGCCTCTGGCGTTTGCGTTGTTATTCCATTACTGTTGATTGGGCCTAGGCCCGTTGTTGAAGTTTCTCCCTCCGGCATTGTTGTTTCGTTGGCCAGAGAAAATATTCCCTCTCTGGGAATTTGGGTTCTGGGGTGCGTAGGACCCCGCCTTCAATTGGCCCATGTCCATAGTCAGGGTGGACAACATTCGCCAGAGGGATTCAACCTCGGCGGTCAACTGAGTGTTAGCGTCATAATGTGACGACTGTGGTTGTTGTTGGCTTCCCGAGAAGGCAGCAGGATTAGCCAGAGTCAAGGGCAACAATCCTCCAGTCGCAGATGACTAAAAGAAGGGCACTCCAGATGGTTGTGTCTGAGTCTATTGTGTCTGCTATGGCTGATTCCAAGGGAAGACTTCCAGACCCGGTGAGATTTGGGTCTGGGCTGGGTAAACATACCGTGCCTGTTGGTCTATCACGGGTGGTGGAGGATTCATCGCCATCGAGGTGGCACCTGTTTCCAGATTGGGGTTGTATCCCCCAGCATATGTAGTTTCATCGGGGGTCATATTGAAAGGCGTTCTCTGCCCAATCCCGCCTGGGGATTTGTTGAGATAGCGGGACAGCTCTAGGGCTAGGTTGTAGACTTTTGCCAAAGTGTCCCGGTCGCTCGCGGCGGTTTTTCTCTAGAGGAGAGTGGCAATGAAAGAGTCCATCGCATTAAGATAGGTCTGTATGGTTACCTCTGGAGATGGGATAAAAGGGCCCGTGCATCACTTCAGAGTGTGCTGGAACCTATGGTTGAATGCTGCAAGAGGTTCATTGGGTTCCTTTCGGATGGAGATGAACTGGCTGTGGGACCAGGCTGGGTACACATGCACGCGAAAGGCAGCCAGGAAGGCATCCTCCATATCCTGCCAAGTGTTGATGGAGTTGGCAGGCAGGTTAAGGTACCAGTTCAACTCACTTTGTCCCAGGGACAGGGGGAACATACGGGTCACAACATCTTCATGCTGGATCCGATGTCGATTCATGGCATCTTTGTATGCCTGTAAGTGTTCTTCTACGGTCCGTGAGCCTAAGTGCTCATATCGTGGGAAGATCTTCTCCGGGTGAGAGGGTAAATCATTGGTTGCGACCGGAAAAGTGCCCATTCGGGACCCGGTGTTTCCAAAATATGCAGCCATTGGGGGAACTATATGCTGGGTAATTTGGGTGCTGGTTCCCGGGACTGTCTGGGGAGTTTGAGTATTCAGGGGTATAGTAGATCCCCAAACAACAGTGGCTAGTGTGACCTTCGAGGTCCGTTTCTTTCGAGCAGGGGGCTCGAGTTCGACAAATCTTCCAGGATTCGGGGCTGACCTAAGGACTCTTTCAAATTTAGCTAGGGAAAAAGACCCAATCCCACTAAAGGTTTGCCTCTTAAAACTACAACTCGGGGAACCCTCAGAAGGTGTAAAATCAGAATCTCTGAAAGGGGGTGAGTTCATGCCGTCCTTCTAGTGCCAGTTTCTATTGACGGGGTTTTGCTGACCGGGTCTGCCAATAGTCATAAGTTTTCATCGGGTTCTGGGGAAATCGGCCAACTCCGCCTGTAAAGGTTGTCCTGGGGAAATAAATCCTCCGGGCCTTCAAGCACCTGGGTGTCGGGTCACGACGATGCGGGGCTCGGTTGGGAGAGGTGACTGTTTTTGAGGGGGATAGCTGGTTTCTTCAACTCATCTTCTCCGAAGATTCGATCAAAGTAAGGTTTTCTGAGTGTTCTATACTTAGCAAATAAAGCGAAAAAGATCCTGCAGGGTTAGAAGTATTTCATCTAACTATAGTCATGCTGAAATGTCTAAAACATCAATAATACTCTGGTAAACTATACTAAATACTGAAGAAATACATAACCATCAGCTAGCATTTTTATCAGTAGCAAGAGTGGAGAGTTCGTTAATCTACTTTATCACTCCAAATTAAAAGACATAAAGAACATCAAAACATGAAATACCATTAACTTAGAAGCAAGAATGCCAACAACATCATTGCCAAGAATCCTTCCTTCTTCATTAATATTTAGTCCAGCAAGCACTGGTGTGTGATACAATGGTGGCTCCAGGGGAGCATCTAACTACCAAGAACAGAACAATGGAGCATTGAGCTATGCAACTTAAAAGAGAAATCACTTTGCTATTGCTATGGACAACAAAATCATCAATTTCACCGACCCTTGGAAATGGGCCGATTTGCCTATTTATACAACTCTCTTAACCCTAACCCTATTTACATCATGTCTCAATAAAATACAATATTCGGGGGCCGGTACTACCTGTGCCACCCTAAAAAAGACCTGGAGACAGAATAGGTCTGTCATGTCAGAAGAATAAGATAAGAATATACATTGGAAGAATTGGTCTCGGAAAGAGAACCGAAAAGGAGGAAGAAGAAAGTAGGTCCCTCGAAGATCGAGGCTACATGCCTCATAAATGGGAAATGTGGCGCCCTATCTCCAATGTGCTAGATGTACTCCTGAGCGGCGCCTCAAGAAGACAACCCTGTCAGAAGACCAACCGCCAAGCCGGCGCCTCTTGATGTGGCCAACTACCTTCTGACAGTCTTTATTAACCACCTCTGAAAGTGACCGGTCGGCCTCGGGGATCGGGACACAGATTACTTTAAAGAATATAAATTGTTGGATCCTGGGACTCCGGGATCTGGGAACTTACGTCCCAAAAGAATAAAGACTACTCAATGTGAGTTTTTCCCCGGTCTCCGGAGAAAGCTCAAGGTTGCTTGTTATCGCTGAAGGCCTGGAGGAGGCAGAAAATGCCATCCTCGTCTATCTCTTTTAGGCTGGCCCTTCTGTGCCTGGCCACTTCAACTTGTTCCCCCAGGTTCAGAACATTCCCTTAAAATTCATCCGCCATTCTGGCAGTGTCATGACCCTTAAGTATCATCTTGGTTAGTTTTTCCATCTGGGCCCCATCTATTCCCTCTGGAGATTGATACCGGGATTTCGTTATTTCATCAAAACTCCCCAAAACTAAATCTTCGGGGGTATAAGTATCTGTACTAATGGGATCAACCTCAGAAGCCTTTATCACAAAAGACTTGTATAAATTAGAAGAATATTTTACGGTATTTACCTTCTCTTGCAAGGACTCTACCAGTTGCTTGGTTACCACCAATGTGAGGTCAAGTCTGGAGTGCTGAGTTCTTACAAAATCAAATGATTCCTCACCCAGAATTTCGGATTCAGAAATTATGTCTTCTCCCAAGGTGAGGAGTTCTTCGAGCTCTACCTTCCACGCTTGGTAATTTTCAGCGTCACTCTCCCACTGCTCAATAAGCACTTCCGCTTGATGAATAACTTGTCGGGCTATGTATATGTCTGGGAGAGTGGACGCCAGGAAATGCCGGGTGTTTCCTATCTGGAGGGCGACCCATTCGTCTACTGCTTGGGCCTTCTTTTTCATTACTCGTAGGGAGTCTATGTCACTCTGCGGTAATTCTTCTGATGTGGAGGTATCTAGAGGGGAAGCATTGATGGGCCTGGCCAGCTCAGTAAGCAACCCCATAAGGTTTGCATTCTTTTCTTTTTCAGCCTTGAGCCTCTGAGCCTCTTTCTCATATCGGGCCTCCACTGCCCGTGCTGTCTCCTTAAGCAAGTCCACCTCACCTTGCTTTCCTCTTTTGCCCAGGGATACCTCTGCAACATTGTAATCTGCGGGGTCTACAGTTGCTTCATCGGCGTCTGGGGGAGGTGTTGCCACAATGACAACTGTTTCTCCGCCCAGCCTAGTTCGCAAGGTGTGAACTGTCCAGGCTTTCTTCGCCTTCGTCGGGGCCTGAACTTGGGCCATCATTTCGGCCAGGGAGAGAGGGATCACCAGAGCGGACTGAGATTTTCTCTTTTTGCTCTCTACCAGCCACTGAGGTGGGAGAGGTGGCCTTCCTACCAGAATTTGTTCTCTTGATTCTCTCCCAGCGTCCCGTGGCTGTTGCTCCTCTTCGACGTGGACTTCATCCGTCCTCCCCGCCTCAACTTCTTCTGCAGCAATATTTTATTGGTCAACCTCCATCTCCTCAGCCTTGTCCTGTATGTCTATTGCTGGGTTTGGACCTTGGTAGGCTTCTTCAGGGATCTCTTCAAGCTGCTCCTCTTCTTCTTCTTCTTCTGCCATAATTTCTTCTTCTGTCGGCAGTAGGGGAGGTATCGGGCCAAGATTTAAAGTTTGGGCCGCTGTGATAACCTGCCCAAAGGTCGCCCCTGGGAGTGGCCTTGGGAACGGGGAGGCTGGGTTTACGATTAGTCTCGGAGGTTCGGTTCCCCCAGCGGATGCCATTTGTTCACCCAACATTAGTTGGTCCACTCCCGGACCTTGCATCTCTTAAGCCCCGGAGATAATCTCCGGCTCTGGCTCTTCTCCTACTTCTTGCTACTCCTGTTCTTGTGCAGGTTCTTGTTCCAAGTCCTTTTGGTCCGCAGCCTCTTGTTCTTTCTCTGGGACTTCTATCCCTGCTTTTGTATCGTCCCCTTGCAAATTTCCAAACTCATCGGTTGCAAATACATCATCAAATTCCTCTTACAGAGGGGGACTGGCTGGGACCCCTGCAGGCTCTGTTTCTTTCTCCGGTTTCGGGGAACTGGAAGAAAGGATCTCTACTTCCCGGGGGAGGGACGTCATTGGCATTGGTTCTGCCTTGGGCTATTTTATGTGCTTCCTCTTCCTCTGGGTGACCAAAGGTGGCCTCGCATCGACTATAGCTACTGCCTCCATGGGATCCACCCCCGTTGCCTTGACCATTAAGGCTGCCAGCGACGGGGAGGATGGAGGACGAATTGGTCCGGCCATGAGCGGGGGAGTGGCCAGCCTCATGATTAACTGCTCCCTCATTTGCTGGGAGGCTTCCAAAGACTGCTTGATCTGTTCTTGTATCGGGACTTCTTACACGGAGGGGGTTGTAGCTATTTTATTTCCTTTGTCTGCGCCTTGTGAAGAAGTCCTGGCCCCCGAGGTCAATCTTGGTACCGACTGTGGAGTTTTCTTAGGTACTGGTCGGGGAGCTTGACGCATACTCCCAGGGCACACCCTCTTAAAATAGGCATGACTTCACTCGACCACATCTCGAGTGTAGTCCTCAATCATGGGCCCCTCCTAGGCGGCCCAATCCATTGCCGGTAGTGCCAACTTATCGATCCCCTTTTCTTTGTACTGGGGATCTATGGTGGGGGCAGCGTCAGAGAAGCCCGGAGGGAATCTCTGAAGCTTCAGTTCCTACATCATTTTGGCTATCATTCTGTCATAGTTCCTACTCCGCACATCTACGTCATCCCGGCAATCAGCCCAAAAGTCTTCCATGTGTATGTAATGGGGCTCTGAGGCCCGGGGCATTGTCGTTGCAATTCGGCCATGAAGATCAAGATTTCTCTGCGCCAGATAAAATTCTTGTAAGTTGTAACTCTTCAGTTCATTGTCTGCCTCCTTCGCGGCGGCCATACTGCAAGTGTAGTTCCCACAGGTGATTGGGAATGGGACGTTGGGGACCTTCTTAAGTGCAAAGAAGGTATGTAACTCCATCATTTGTCGGAAATATTCCAGCAGCACGATCTTGTCCCCACAATGTTTGGGCAACAAGTAGGGTTTTCCGAAGAAGTCGGCGACCCTAATGTATGTATGCTGCTGGAATTAGATATAGTAGTGCCCATAACTACTAACTAACTTCATCGCCTCAGTAGATAGGCGATATCCAGCATCCTGAGCAGGTGTGAGCAGGTGGTAATAAACGAACGCATCGTTCACCCGGCAAAAACTGGGGAAGATGGCCTCCCATTAAATTTGTGGGAAATGGTCCCACGGTGCTTTTTGTCCCGGGAAAATCTCGAGCACGCCGTCTGTAAGTAGGCCATTGGAGTGGGGCCTCTGCTGGGCCAGGGCCCAGAAAACATAAGAAGACATGTAGAACTTCTTCTTCTCGTTCAACTGCTGGAACTGGGAGTCGACATGATTGGAGATTATTGTCGCCCAGTCGAAGAATTCTCCCTTAGTGGAGATGCCAAGGAGGAAATAGTACATCCACTTGGCAAAATCCTGGGTGGAAGGTTGCCCAAAAACCTGGGCTAATGCTATTATCCCCATTTGGATGCTCTCCTTGAATTCAGATTGGGGGATATCTATCTTCATTCTCTTTGGGTCCCTCTTCGGGGCCTTGAGCCAATGGGTGTTCATGTACACCCGAGCTGCATCCTTCAGTTGTGTGAACTGTTTCAAGGCATCAGTCCTTGTGACCACCGTGGATCTTTCAAATTGCGGGATACCCAGGCCTGCCTGGAAAGTGACTGGGTCGAGGGACACCAGTGGAGTGGGGTATCATGTGGGCTCTGCAGCTGCGAGCATAATGGCCCAGATAGAAGAGTTGTAGTGGGTCACCAGTGTTAAGATAAGCTCTGGAGACTACACAGAGCATGGGAAGCAAGCTGCCTGGAGGATTTCGGAACCTCCGACATTGATTGTGAACTGGTCTCCAGCTTGTCGCTAGATGTGCATTATCTTTACCAGGGCCTGCATCTCTGCCCATGTTCTGACACTGGTGTCGGTTATGAGTTTAACCTTGGACTCAATCTTTGAGCCCGTAATGTTGTTGTTCTGTATGAACTTCATGGTGAGGGGCAGTTTCTCTAGGGCCCTCTCCATCTTGGATCTTATGGCTGCCCTGGTTTCCGTCGCTGTTGGTAGTTTCAGACTTTCGGGAGGAGATGACGCGGACACTTTAGACATGTTTGGGAGATGAATTCCGGGAACCTGCAAGGCAAAGCGACCGTCAGAATATTTTTATCAAAATAAAATAGTTACTCCGGGGTCCGTAGATCTTACCACCATGACGTTTGCTTTTCCTAAAAAGTTAGTGTCATGCAAAGATAACCAAAAAGCAAAACACATCGTGAACTTGAAGTATCAACATATCCGGGTCTGGGGAATTTTATCAAACTTGGTAAAGACACAAGATGGATGGTGGTAAGTGGCCCGAAGCCCGGATAAATGATCGTTAGTGAAGATGTATGAAAAGGCAAGTTGTTGAGCCCACGTGGACGCCATGTGCGTTGGCATTAAATAGATGTGATGGCGATGACGGCGGAGCCAACTGTCTGAACACGCGAAAAGGGAAAGCCACTTGGCTAGAATTGATTATGCGTATGGGACGTAAATGAGGTTCTGACAGACTTCATGGAGGAGAGAGAAAACTGCCAGTTTGAAACCAGCGAGTAGAGTTTCAAACAGGTGGTTTTCAACCTCGAAGCGAACTTGGAGGCAGAAAACCAGAAGCAAAGGTGACTCGACCAGCTTGTCTAGTCACCTGGAAGGATATACAAAAAGCTGAGGGATATGTACAGGGAATGAAAGGATATACAGAGGGCACCTTACAACTATAAATATATATACATGAACATACAACACGAGATGACATCCGCGGGAAAACCAGACAAAGCAGAAACAAATATACAGCTTAACTACATATTTACAAATAGACCGTTATTTACACTATTTACATTATTTACATAAACATCTTCTGTACAGAGGGTGGACAACCCTCTGGTAGAGCCAACCCACCAACGGGTGGCAAAACCAGAAATGAAGGGCCAGACAAGACAGAGAAGCAAAACAAAACAAAAACAAACAAAACCAAGCAAACCCAAAGAAAAACTAGAAAGCAGAAGCAGAACAGAGAGGAGAGAAGGCAGAAACACCAACTTGAGAATGCAGAAGGTGGAGGACAGAGAAGGGTTTACCGTAGGAGCCCAAACGGTCAAATGATCATGAGCACCACCATGAATCACTTGCACTTGCCTGAGAACGCAGAAGATGTTAAGCTTTGATTATCACAAATTCTCTGCAAATGCTCTGTTAATCACTTTAAAATCGCTCTAATTCGCTCTAAGTGCTCGAAGGTTTTAATCGTGGTAAGTGTGAAAGTGGCTGATAAAACCTATTTATACCCGTGGTAAAAGGTAACTCTCCTCCCTCCAGCAATCTCGGGTCGGGCAAAACCTCCGAGCTCTGGGCCCGGGGATTCCTCGCGATGATATTCCTAAGAACATCATGACAAAGAATCCCGGAGTCTGGAATCCGGTTCCCAACAGAAGAAAACCTCCGGGACTGGAGTCTCAGAGATAGAAGACAAACAACAAAATGGCATGCCGGGGGAGAAAACCCCAGAGAAAGAAAACAAAGAGGAAAAGAAAGACAAGGCAAGCAAAAATAACAAAAAAAAAGGGGGACCCAACATTTTGCACACAAAATGTAGGGACGGGGATGCAGGGCATAACAGGTGCTAAGTCTATCAAAATGGAAGTGCTTACATTTTAAGATGATACATTTATCCCCCACTTTAGCTTAGATATGATACTACGTGAATATGCAAGCTAAAGTAAGAAAACATCATAAAGTATAAAAAGGATATAGCTAAGTCCTTAATGCGAAGATCCTGCAAGAAACCATTAGTATCCGCAACCTGCAACACACGAGGTTAATGAAAATCTAGAGAGTACCTAAGTCTTACTATGATTATCTTGAGAAGTATATAGAGCCCCTTATGCCCCCCTGATTCGGCTTACTAATTCATGGAAGGTGAAACAGGGTGATAAGGTAATTTCTATACATTGAATATGCAATTTGTTGAAGAAGATCCTTTCCTAAAATATATATAAGGATCCTAAACCTTCCTAAACTGATTTAAGAGGTTAGGTATTTGAATCACAATTCCAACGCTTCTAACGGCACTGAAAACGGAGCTACCAAACTCAAGTTATCATGAAAAGAGTAGATGCCTATCTGAATGCATATAAAGGGAAAATTCGAATTTAACCTACATAACTTCAAATGAAACCCTATTAAAACCCTAATTTACTGCCTATAAATAAGAGAAAGAGACATTTACTACCTAATTCTTACCATTTTTAGAGTAAAATATGTCAAAGAGAGGAGTTTTGAGCGAGCCGCACGGAGGTTTTGAGGGAGTGCCTAGCCAGCAGACAGCCACTGCCTGAGGTACGCTCCTATTTCCAGTACCTGTGATTGAAATTTTGATGTTTTTATAGGGAAGGTCGACCCTGACCCAATAAGGTCGACCTTGACCTAGTAAGGTTGACCCTGACCCATAAAGATCAACCCTAACTGGGGAGGTTCTGTCCTTTTTGGGGCCAGGTCGACCCTGACCCAAAAAAGTCAACCCTGACCCATAAAGGTTGACCCTGACCCATAAAGGTCGACCTTGACCCAAAAAGGTTGACCTTGACTAGGTTAGGTGGGTACAATAGATGTTTGATGTAGAAGTACTGATATGATCCATATTTGTGCTTGCAGGATCCAATCCGTCTTCAAGAGCATCCCTTTGGAGGGTTACTGTTATCTGTCAGACGGAGTGTTGTTGAGCTACAGCAGGATGAGATATAGTTACTGAGAGACGTAGAATTATACTGGGTAGAAATCCTACCACTGTTGAGGTTCCATCGGCCTATGATATCAGCCCTGGTAGAGAGATGGGATGAGGATACATGTTCTTTCCATCTTCCATCAGGAGAGATCACAGTCACATTGGAGGATGTGTATAGGATCCTGCGGCTTCCAGTCTGAGGTGAGCCTGTCAAAATGAGAGGACCACGGGGTTCATCTGAGGTTTTTGCAAATATGAAGTACTATTTGGGATGGGTAGCACAAATGAGGACCTGATCAAATCAGATATCATTGGCAGCCATACTAGAAGGTCTGACACCCTTGGTACAGAGGGTAATGTTATGTATACTTGCTTTGGTTGTAGTGCCCAACACAAAGGGTACAGTGTTTTTAGTGCCATCCACCCATCTTGTACATAGGATGGAGAGTGATAGGTTCACTATCGCATGGGGTCGTAGTATGTTAGCTCATCTTTATCATGATCTAAGTCAGTTGATGAGGTACCAGCGGGAGAGTCTTACGGTGTGCACCCTGCTACAGGTTTGGATGTTTGAGCATTATACATGTACACGACCATAGGGTACTCCTATGATGGTAGATGCGAGCACACTTAGAGCCTTTGCATATCCATTGGCAGATGTCTGGCAGCACGGAGATATCCTCTTTTGGAGGGTATGCTTTGACCGTATCCCAGGTATAGATGTGATATGGAGACCTTACTGTGAGATGGTAGAGTGGTCGGATACTCGACATCAGTTGAGACACTCACAGCAGTGTATGCTATTGGAAAGTCCAACTAATCATGTTGTGATGTCATATTATTATGATAGAGTGATGAGACAGTTTGGTTTGGTACAGGGGATCCCTCATACAGTACCTCGATATGCATATCCTACGAGATACTATCAGAGACCCGAAGCCATACGTCGACCAATAGTAGCTGATATTGTGGATAATGAGATGGATGAGACTGAGGATATAGAGGTAGCGCCTGAGCTATCCTATGTAGGTGTTAGTAGAGAGTATATCAGATACTAGATTTTACAGGGGACCCATCCTATCTTTCCTGATGACTACCCCACAGGTGATCCAGGTCCTTCAGAGAGGAGCCACCCAGGAGATGACATGCCAACAGGAGAGGAGGAGGATCAGAGAGATGAGGAGGAACCTCCCCTTGGGGGAGATCCTATGGAGGAGGAGAGAGTAGAGGAAGAAGAAGCAGAGATGCTCCCAGGTCGCGGTACAGACACTGGTGATCATCTAGTCTATGTTACACCCCTGAGATCACAGTGACCTCCTCGAGCACATATAGAGACACCACCACCGAGGCCTAGATAGAGTGAGTGAGGGGAGATTAGTCACTCCATGCCCCCACCATCTATACCTTTTAGTGATGTCCAGGCCGGAGATCCAGGTGTTATATAGCTTTAGAATGTCTTTGAAAATTGATTTTATCTTAGAAGAAGGAGTTTAGTGAGCTCTACATTTTGAATTTTGCAGGAAGTGTAGCAGAGTGGAGGAGCTTTATATCTGAGGTTTTGAAGGATACATGTATATCCTACCACTTGCCAGCTAGTGAGTGAGAGTCCTGTGAAGGACAAAGGGATCCCGGAAGACATGCAGATATCTTCCTGAGTGTGCGACAAGAGTTGAGGTTATGCAAGGAGAGGGAAGAGAAATTGATGGCTGACGTGCAGAGAGCTCATGAGAAGATCTAGGAGATGAGCATATCAAGGAGTCACACATAGACTACCATTCTGAGATCCTCAGCCTCATACCATAGATCCAAGAGAACTGGGAGCCACCGACCTTCAAAGCATAGAGATTGATAGATATGGCACCTTGTGCCACATATGTATTGGACTCAAAAAGTTTTATTTATAAAGAAAACTTTGTTTTGGAACAATTAGTTCTATATTTGATTACTTTTTACTTTCATCAATGCATAAAACTTAATAAAAGAAAGAGGAAAGGAAAATATGTATGAATGCATTCTAAATTACATAACTTATAAAATGATTATTC
>MU226606.1:9144164-9170775 GCA_018584345.1 Thuja plicata
TATATATATATATAAAATTCTTCAAGAGATAACCTTCTTGAGGCACCTATTTTTAACCATAACCCCCTTTGACATTAAGGTGAAAAATTAGTTAAAAATAGGCACCTCGAGAAGGATATCTCTAGATGAATTATAATAAATATATATAAGCTAGCAGGTATCCCCAAATGTAGGTGTATATATAAGTTGGCATGGTAATGAAAAATTGTGCTATTGAAAGAGATGTCACAACTTTGAATCTTACAAAGTAAGGGGCATGTATGCCTCATATTAAAACAAAATGAGTTGCCTCCTACATCAGATAAATAATGCTTTATGATCCACCATCTACAATAGTGACTTTGACTACTTCTGGTTCAAAATTGTGTATTTTTTTATGTCATTATCATTTCAAATCACATTACTTGACCCTTCATTAAGATAAAGAGAGTGAAATAGACGGATTGTGTACCGCGTTTCAAAAAGTTGATGAAAAAAAGACACAATTTTAACCAAAAGGTTTTGGATCCACCATCCATAATTATGAATTTACTACTTTTGGTTTAAATTATGTATTTTTTTGCCATTAGTGTTTTGAATCACACTGCATGACTTCTCATCAGGTTGGAAACAATAAAATAGAGGGATCATATAGTGTGTTTCAAAATGTTTTTGATTAAGGAAAATAGGTTTTGATGGGTTCCTGAAACCCTACAAAGCTAAAAATGAACGATAAACATAGTATAGATTAGCAGCAACATAAATGGATTAGGCTAACCAACAGCCAAACAAAATAGTCCCAAAGAGAACCTAAAGCCAGGGACAAAACCAAAAAGACCAGGCAAAAAAGCCAGGATCACAATTCAGGCAATTTCTCTGAGAATCTTAGCAACACGAAACTCCAGCTCAGTCATTCTACCCACAGCCTCTTTCAGATCAGACAGGTCTTTATCAGCTTCCTAGTTCTCCATCTTCTTTGTGGTGGCTCTTGTCCTCTCCCTCAATCCCTCTTCAGGTGACTTATCCTTACCACAGTTTGGTGACTGATCCTCCTTGCTTCCCCTTTACTCTTTAATTTTAGCAATAACAACCTTAATGTTATCATTTGATGCTTTAAGGATATTATAGCTTTGACCTGCAATTTTTAATAGAGATTCCTCAATACTTTGTACCCTCTTCCTCAACTCGTCCACTCTGTTATCCAGCTCCCTATCCTCCTCTATGTTCCTATTATTGTTTTTGATGTTATCTTTCTCCAGCCCATCCATTCTTTTCAAAATGTTGATGACAAAAGAAATACAGAGTTTAAATGACATATACTCAACTTTATCTCCTCCATGATAAATGCCTAATGATAGATCATGCAAGATGATTTGAAACATTAATAGAAAAAAAAAAAAATTCAAAATAAAAAACTTAAAGATTAACCTCTTACATAATCAAGGAATGAAATAATCCATTTATTTAAATTATCACAAAACTAAATTATCGAAACTCGTGAAGCATAAACAAACCTTTCCTTTCCATATTTTGAAAAAAAAATCTTAGCTATCCCCTAATGTAAGTTGCCTCATTGGCAAAAAAAATGTACTCTTGAAAGAGAGGTCACAATTCCAATCATGCAAAGTGAAGGGTTTGATTTCCTCACATTGAAAACATAACAAGTTGTGTTCTATATAAAAGATATAATGCTTTATGATACACCATCCACAATAGTGAGCTTGACTAATTGTAGTTTAAATTATGCATTTTTTATCATTAGCAATTTGAATCATGTGGCATGATCCCTCATTAGGATAACTGAGAGGGAGGGGGGTGGGGTGAATCAGTGGCCTTAAAAATAATTCCAAGAATTCAACCAAAAACTTATATCTCAAATATAATACCCTCTAACTATCTTTCAGTCCATCAAGATGTATGTCTTAAATAATTTTAACAAATATAAGATGCTCGGTAAGATATTTTGTTTATCTTTTCTAGACTTTACCGAATAATAGTAAATAAACTTAGTGTTAATCGACCAATCCAGTTTCACTAATGTGTAAAGCAAAATATCAATGCAATGAAACACGTACACATTTGACACAGATTTTAACGTGGAAACCCTATTAAGGGAAAAACCACTTGGGACCGGTAACCCAAATTTTTCACTCTTCTTAAGTGAGCTCGGTGAAGAGCCAACCTTGTTAAAGGTTACAATACACACTGTTAAGTGCGACCTTGTTAGAGGATTTAAAACTAACAGTTTGTCTTTTGACCTAGCACTCACTATGTTGTCAACAAGAAAACCTTTTGATACTCTTGAGTATTTCAATACATTAAGGACTGTTAAATCCCACTCGGTTAGGAGATTTTCTGAATCAATGGTTAAACTGATACAGTAAATGATCAGTTCCAAATACAACTTTAACTTGCAGATATTCAGATCTATTGTTAGTCCAATAATACCTCTCTGATCAATATTCACTTTAGTTCCTTTGCTCCCTTTCTTTGTTTTGCTCAGTGAATGCTCTGTCCTCTGTTGCTTGGTGTCTGTAGAATTCGTTGGCTATGTTCTCCAGCTTGTATGATCAGATCTACATGAAGAATTCAATCTTCACCAGAATATATTCAACATTCCTCTCTTGCTAATGAATTCCTTGTCTCTTTATATAGACATGATTAGCCGCTCAATCTCCTTGTTTTTGTCATAAATCACTTCTTGATCCGTAAAACTCGCCATGCTTTGCTTTATCCCATAAAGCTCTACTTTAGTTTTATTCCGCAAATCTCTCCATGATAGCTGTGAATAAGACACACTTTAAATTTCTTTCATGCTTTAGTTTAACTGGTCGTTAAGAATAAAGTAATCAATCAGTCAATCTCTAAATATAGTTCTTGCCAGCTAAGTATTTTTGTCATTCTTGAACTTCAATTTTGTTCGGTCATCAACTTCAGTTAGCTTGATCATTGAATTCAGTTATGCTCGGTAAATAGATCTTGCTCGGTAACACTTACTCGGTTACTGCGGTGCTCGGTATACACTGTGAACTACTCGATGTCGGTGTGCACTGTCTGTCAATGTTTACTGTCACTCGGTGTATATAAAACTTTTATGTTTTATCGACAACATAAACTTTGTCTCTTCAACTCTTCAAGGTTATGACTAATATGTGTATGAATAATCATACCATATCAAGTTGACATCAATGAAAATACAATACATTAACTGATTTAATGTCTTGAATTCACTTTTGTAGCTCGGTGATCATCAACTTATTATCTTCAAACATTTAATCAGTTATAGTTCATCACATATAGTGCATTTTGGAATGTTGATGACAAAAATAACACATCGTTTAAACCGGCCACACTCAACTATATCTCCTACATGATATAATATACATAAAATATACACTCCATGAAATGTAATGGTGGATTATGTAATGTGATTTGAAATGTTAATGACAAAACATACACAATTTAAAATAAAAGCAACCAGATTTGACATGAAATTTTGACACTCCATGATATTTCTAGATTTTGACCGCTTAACAATTTTTTAAATTAGAGTTTTAAATAATACTCCATGATCCATTCTCTTCTCTAACTTTACCTCATCGTCACCATGGATCATAAAATGTTCTTATAAAAAATATTACATAATCAAAATCCAAAAATCTTGTCATGTTAATCACTTAGATTTAGAGCACATAAAAAAATCTTAGATTTTATAAAATTATCAATAAACTAAAATTTCTAAACTCATGAACAATAAACAACTTTTCCTATCAATGGACCTTCGATTTGCTAGTGAATTTGAAAGGTTCTTAATGAACCCACCAGGGATCGAGTGGCCTTAAAAATAATTCCAAGAATTCAACCAAAAACTTATATCTCAAATATAATACCCTCTAGCTATCTTTCAGTCCATCAAGATGTATGCCTTAAATAATTTTAACAAATATAAGCTGCTCGGTAAGATATTCTGTTTATCTTTTTTAGACTTTACCGAATAGCAGTAAATAAACTTAGTATTAACCGACCAATCCAGTTTCACTAATGTGTAAAGCAAAATATCAATGCAATGAAACATATACACATTTGACACATATATTTTAATGTGGAAACCCTGTTAAGGGAAAAACCACTTGGGACCGGTAACCCAAAATTTTCACTCTTTTGAAGTGAGTTCGGTGAAGAGCCAACCCTGTTAAAATTTACAATACACACTGTTAAGTGCGACCTTGTTAGAGGATTTAAAACTAACAGTTTGTCTTTTGACCTAGCACTCACTATGCTGTCAACAAGAAAACCTTTTGATACTCTTGAGTATCTCAATACATTAAGGATTGTTAAATCCCACTCGGTTAAGAGATTTTTTGAATCAATGGTTAAACTAATACAGTAAATGATCTGTTCTAAATACAACTTTAACTTGCAGATATTTAGATCTATTGTTAGTCCAATAATACCTCTCTGATCGATATTCATTTTAGTTCCTTTGCTCCCTTTCTTTGTTCTGCTCGGTGAATGCTCTGTTCTCTGTTGCTCGGTGTCTGCAGAATTCCTTGGCTATGTTCTCCAGCATGTATGATCAGATCTGCATGAAGAATTCAATCTTCACCAGAATATATTCAACATTCCTCTCTTGCTAATGAATTCCTTGTCTCTTTATATAGACATGATTAGTCGCTCAATCTCCTTGTTTTTGTCATAGATCACTTCTTGATCCGTAAAACTTGCCATGCTTTGCTTTATCCTGTAAAGCTCTGCTTTAGTTTTATTCCGCAAATCTCTCCATGATAGCTGTGAATAAGAAACACTTTAAATCTCTTTCATGCTTTAGTTTAACTGATCGTTAAGAATAAAATAATCAATCAGTCAATCTCTAAATATAGCTCTTGCCAGCTAAGTAGTTTTGTCATTCTTGAACTTCAATTTTGCTTGGTCATCAACTCCAGTTAGCTCGGTTGTTGACTTCAGTTATGCTCGGTAAATAGATCTTGCTCAGTAATACTTACTCGGTTACTGCGGTGCTCGGTATACACTATGAACTGCTTGGTGTCGGTGTGCACTGTCCGTCAGTGTTTACTATCACTCGATGTATACAAAACTTTATGTTTTACCGACAACATAAACTTTGTCTCTTCAGCTCTTCAAGGTTATGACCAATAGGGGTATGAATAATCATACCATATCAAGTCAACATCAATGACAATACAATACATTAACTAATTTATTTTCTTGCATCCACTTTTACAGCTCGGTGATCATCAACTTATTATCTTCAAACATTTAATCAGTTACAGTTCATCACATTAGTGCATTTTGGAATGTTGATGACAAAAATAACACATCGTTTAAACTGGCCACACTCAACTATATCTCCTACATGATATAATATACATAAAATATACACTCCATGAAATGTAATGATGGATTATGTAATGTGATTTGAAATGTTAATGACAAAACATACACAATTTAAAATAAAAGCAACTAGATATGACATGAAAATTTGACACTCCATGATATTTCTAGATTTTGACCGCTTAACAATTTTTTAAATTAGAGTTTCAAATAATACTCCACGATCCATTCTCTTCTCTAACTTTACCTCATCGTCACAATGGATCATAAAATGTTCTTATAAAAAATATTACATAATCAAAATCCAAAAATCTTGTCATGTTAATCACTTAGATTTAGAGCACATAAAATAATCTTAGATTTTATAAAATTATCAATAAACTAAATTATCTAAACTCATGAACCATAAACGACTTTTCCTATCAATGGACCTTTGATTTGCTAGTAAATTTGAAAGGTTCTTAATGAACCCACCAGGGATCGAGTCTCACCAAGTGTAAGGCTTCAATATCATAAGAAAATTGGCTACCAACCAACTTAAACACAAACCATACAAAGGAGAGTTTTCTAAAAAAAAGTTGAGCATTCTCCTTCATATGGGTTGCATTTTAATTGGTTGGATAGTCATTTACTGTAAGGCTTCAACATCACTAGAAAAATTACTATTCAACCAACTAAAATGCAACCTATATGAAGGAGAGTTTTTTTTCAAAAAGAAGTTAAGTGCTCTCCTTCATATGGGTTGTGTTTTAGTTGCTGGATAGTGATTTCCCATCATAAGTGATGAAGTTGAGATCAATGCCCCAGATGAATTTGGTGAAATGGATACCCCTTGGACAGTCATTTCTTATCACAAGAGATGAAGTTGAGATCAATGCTCCAAATGAATTTGGCAAAATAGATACCCCTTAGTCCTTAGCTCTTAGTGGAAGAGGTTCTACCTAAAGCTCGTAATCATGTACCGAATAACTAAATTGACTTTATGATGGAAAAATCCCCTATTAAAAAAAATACCAAAACCTTTCCTTTTTCATTCTCATGAAACTTCCACCCATCCATCTACCCATCTAAAGCTCATTTTCTAGATAGGTGCTTCCAAGATTCGGGTCATGGAAATGGATCCATCCTCCTTTAAAGTCAATAGGGAAGTTGACAAGATTGTATAATTGGTGGTCCACTCAATAGTAATACAAAATTGAAATGAGGGAATGGGATTGTTAAGGTGGCGTTCGTGACCCTTGGGGGACTGGGGACTAGGGCGAATCACCCAGGAAAGAGATAGCTAACTTAACATCCTATTTTTTCTGCACGTACAAAACGTTGTCGGGAAAACATATTTACCTAGGCCCAGACAGAGTACGTACAAAGTTTAACATCCCCCATTCTCACAAGAAGACATATACTTTGATTTGTAAGGCTACTTGCATGTTCTTTCTTGGAAAGATCATGACCTCTGAGCAGTTTATTGATCAGTTGAAGTAGGTTGATGGAAATTATTTTCTTGATAGATTAATGCTAAGCAGATTTATTTGATGCTCAAAGAAGGTTCTAAGATTATACAATGGATTAATGAGTCATTTTGTTGTGGTTGGTCATAGTCAAAGTGGTCCTTGTTCTTAACCATTTTTGGAAAATGTCTTGGTGAACCAAAAAAAAGTGTCTTGTGTGGTAAATTTTTCTTAAGAGGGTTGCAGTTGGGGATGTTTTATCTTCATTAGGATTGTCTCCCCTTGTGTGTTCAGTTTGCTATGCTTTTGAGTCCACTCCACATGTTTTCTTTGAATGTCCCTTTGCCTCTCTAATATGGTTTTTGTTTGTGGAGTCCCTTGTTAGATGGAACAACAGACCTGACCTTTCATGGTTTGAAGTCCTTGCTGGTTTTTTAGATTGCTTTGATGATCAACTTAATACATCTTGGTTTGTTCTTTGTTGTGAGGTTTTATTGTTTTTATGGTCCAAGAGGAATGAGAATGTCTTTCATGGATCAAGGAGGGTTCTTACTTAGTTTAATCCTAAACTCACCTTCTTATACATTATGTTATAGGTTTCTGTAGTCCTGGAGATTTCTAAGAGAAAATTCATAATTTGGTTCGTGAGAGCATGCTGCTGATATATAAGGCAGATATCAAATCTGCTCATTTCTTTGACACTTATAAAGATGTGCTAGAACAAGAGGAACTGAACACAGTTGAAGAATTTATGAGGGAGAAGAACATTACTAGAAAGGAGGTCGATGTAATAACTAAAGAACCTAAGATCACAGATGAACCAAAATAGGATCATTATGTTGTGCCTGAGATAGACCCCCCACTGGGGAGATATGAGTCAGATAAAGCTGAAGTAAGCAACAATATAGTTGGCTCATGGGATGCAATTTAAATTTGTTGATAGTATATATTTTTCACAGACCTCGCTCGATCTGATTATTTTGCATTGTAATATGGGTCATGCTTAGCAGATGATACATGGTTGATGGTTATCTCCATAGATAATTAATTTTTTGAAGTTCCTTCTAGTGGGTATTTTGGTTGAGTTAATGCTACAATGATGTAATCTTTTGTGAACTATCTTTAATACAAAAAAAATATTAATAAACTAAAATGTCTAAACTCATGAGCCATAAAAAACTCTTCTTGTTAATGGACCTTCGATTTGCTGGTGAAGTTGAAAAGTTCTTAATGAATCCACCAGGGATTGAGTCTCGTTGAGTGCAAGGCTTCAACATCATAAGAAAAGTGGCTATCCAACCAACTTAAACACCAACCATACGAAGGAGAGTTTTCTAAAAAAAGTCGAGCATTCTCCTTCATATGGGTTGCATTTTAGTTGGCTAGATCGTCATTGAATGTAAGGCTTCAACATCACTAGAAAAATGACTATTCAAACAACTAAAACGTAACCTATACAAAGGAGAGTTTTGTTTTTTAAAGAAGTTAAGTGCTCTCCTTCATATGGGTTGTGCTTTAGTTGGTTGGATAGTCATTTCCCATCATAAGCAATGAAGCTAAGATCAATGCTCTCGATGAATTTGGTGAAATTGACACCCCCTTAGATAGTCATTTTCTATCATAAGGGATGAAGCTGAGATCAATGCTTCACACAAATTTGGCGAAATGGATAGTCATTGAATGTAAGGCTTCGACATCACTAGAAAAACAACTATTCAACCAACTAAAACATAACCCATACGAAGGAGAGGTTTTAAAAAAAAACACAAGTTAAGTGCTCTCGTTCATATGGGCTGTGTTTTAGTTGGCTGGACAACCATTTCCCATCGCAAGGGATGAAGCTGAGATCAATTCTCCAGGTTAATTTGGTGAAATGGATACCCCCTGGATAGCCATTTCCTATCATAAGGGATGAAGCTGAGATCAATGCTCCGAACAAATTTGGCAAAATTGATACCCCTCAATCCTAAGCTCTTTGCTGAAGAGGTTCTACCTTAAAGCTCATAGTCCCATACCAAATAGCTAAATCGACTTTATAAATGAAAAATCCTCCATTGAAAAAAAATACCAAAACCTTTCCTTTTTCATTCTTATGAAACTTCCACCCATCCACCCACCAAAAGCTCATTTGCAAGGTAGGTGCTTCCAAGATTCTAGTCATGGTAAGGGATCCATCCTCCATTAAAGTCAATAGGGAAGTTGACAAGATTGTATAATTGGTGGTCCACCAAATAGTAATAAAAAATTGAAATGAGGGAATGAGATAGATAGGGCGGCGGTCGTGACCCTTGGGGGACTGGGGACTGGGGACTAGGGCGAATCACCCAGGATAGAGATAGCTAACTTAACATCCTGTTTTTTCCACACGTGCAAAACGTGGTCGGGAAAACGTATTTACCTAGGCCCAGACAGAGTACGTACAAATATACGGGTATTATTATTACTATTATTGCGCAGAGCTCCTCCACGTACCGCCGTCAAAAGAGACGGCCATTCCGCGGTTGCGCTGAGGCACCGTTAATGCGCCGTCAAGTACCAAGTTTGGAGGCCATTGAAGTAGGTCATATAGCAGGCGTAGAAAAAGGGAAGAGGGAGGAGTAAAAGTTGAGAAGGCCAAGTGAAGGGTCGGGAGATTTTTATATTGTTGATGGTATTCTGGTTTTAGTTTGGAATGGGTGAAGAATTCATGGCTGTCTCGTTTCGTAACGTCAACCGACTCGGAGTTTCACAAAAGAAAAATTAAATAAGAAGGAGTCCGATAGGGACATTTTGTCAAACAGTATGCGTGCATCCTCGTACGGATTTCGAGCGCCTTGCTGTCGAGCAGAAATTTAAAAGATTTGTACAGTTGGAAATATAATTCATGAGCAGGCGCCTGGACAGGCTTTCTGAATGGAGGGCGCCAGAATCTCCCTTGGTGGAATTGCAGGGGTTTCTGATTGATTGGAGAGCGGAGATGTGTTTGGGGGTGTGGAGGAGAGTAATTATGGCGCGTGAAGGATTTCTCTGTCATTGACGGTTGTGGCAACTGGCTTTTTGTCAAGACAAGTTGGGGAGAGGGATATGGGAAAGGCGGTGGTGGGCTGTGCTGTGGCTTGCGCCGCTGTGTCTTGTGCCGTGGCGGCGCTGTTGGTGGCGAGAAGGGTGAAGAGTCGATCCAAGTGGAACCGTTTGCTCGGCATTTTGAGTGATTTCGAAGAGGGCTGTTCCACTCCTTTACAGCGCTTGCGCCAGTTGGTGGACGCCATGGCCGTCGAGATGCATGCTGGATTGGCCTCTGAAGGCGGCAGTAAGCTCAAGATGCTGCTCACTTTCGTGGACACTCTTCCTACGGGGTATGCATATGTTTTTCGTCTTCCTTTAGTTTATCTAAATTTTCCAAGATTCGAACCTAGGACTTCTTGTTTTCTCCAGATGCTTGTTGGGAATTTTTGTCCTCTTTGGATTGTTTTCAATAGCCCTCTTTGGGGTTTCTAGCACAAGCTCTTTGCTTTTCAGTATTATGGAATGCGAAAGATTCAAGTCTTCAGTTTTATTGAAATTTTCTTTAGTAAATATCTGTCTTTGATAACGTACGTTTTAACCGAATACATACAAGAATAACGTTTTCACGAAAATTTCTGGATAACTGCGATGACATTTCTGACTGATGTTTCAAGTGAGTTATCGGGGAAATAAATGACATCTCATTTTAATATGATGTTTGCTTGTTTGGTTGTGTTGTGTATTTGTTACGCGAGTCTTGTAACCTGACAGTGTATAAACATTTGTACTCTCCATTAGAGATGTGTTTGATTCGGCGAGGCACCAGTTTAGTAATGTTTATGGATGTCATCTCGTTTTCTGCCCAATCCAAGAGTTGTCTGCTGCGCACAGGCTCGGGAGGATAGATTTCATTATATTGTCATCATGGTAATTGGTCGGGGTAGGGAGGGGATAACTGTAGTTATTGCTGTTCAACGCATTGAAGGACTGTATCTTGCGAAAGAGTTAAAAGCATTGTTAAGAGAACTTGCGTGGCACATCTGAGTGGAGGGAACTGTTGTCAAAACTATCGGATGCCTCTGGCTATGATGTTGCAACTGAGATCAAATGAGCTCATCTTTGAGGTCTAGCCTGGTGGTACGAGTAGTGTTGTGACTGTCTAAGTGTATGGATCTGGTAAAGGGCAATTAACATAGATTAATTTGAAGGTCTCACGTTGTCCGTAAGTTCCTTAGATGTAACTTCTTAATTTTAATGCTTCTTTTACACATTTAGTTTTGGGGAAATTGAGAGGTAGCGTGTATGAACTTTAGCATGCCACGGCTCCCTTATTTTTTTGTTCCTCAATGGGCAGTTCACAATTGGAAATAGATTTCTGGTTACCATTTTACGTGGTGATTAACAGGAATTGATGGGCTACTGTAGGTGCTTACCATGTGTCCTCCTTATGTTATCGATATTAAGTAGAGCATAATTTACAAATGAACATATGGATAATGTAAATGCATTTATCATTGCCTTTTAATGGTGATTGGCAGGGAGTAGTGGAATCATTAGGTGTCCTATATCTGTAACTTGATTTCTTTCCTTGATTTTCTGCAGGGATGAGGAGGGAGTGTATTATGCACTGGACTTGGGTGGGACAAATTTCAGAGTAATGCGAGTTAAGCTTGATGGCAAAGAAAGAAGAATCATGAAACGTGAAAGTAAAGAAGTTCCAATACCTGCTGATTTAATGCATGGGACGACTGAGGTGAGAATATTGCATTCTTTATCATGAAGGATTTTAGTTTTATTTCTCATGTTTTCCTTTATGTGGGACCAAAACCTGGGGTTGGATGCTAGTGGAGATTCAACTTGTTTCTGAGATCCTTATACCTTAGGCCGGATTACACAATTTCAGAGTTCTTGCATTTGTAATAGCTATTTCCACCATGTGAAGGAATGCAATATTGGAGGAGATGAAGTACATACAGATTATAATGTTGATTGCTCGACTTATTAATTAGTGGAAGGCTCTTTGGTGCATAATTTTTGATGTTTATGAAACTTTAGTTCCTAAAATAGCTTAATTGTATTGGACCATGTGGAGAACCTCCATTGGTGATTGTCAACTATTAGTGATTATATCACAAAATGTTCTGACTAATAATGTCTAGAAATACGCCCAAGAAAATACCTTGATACATGTCTAGAAATATGCCCTAGACAATGCCTTGATACCTGACTGTCCTGTACATACCTTCACACTTCAGCAGATTTCCCTGTTCTATATTCTGAAATAGTTTGCATTTAGACAGTCATTTAATTCTATTGAATTGTTAAATATGTGCAGGATCTTTTTGATTTCATTGCAGAAGAACTAGAGGCATTCTTGCAGAGTGAAGATGATAGTTTACAGCCTCTTTCTGGAAGGCAAAGGGAGCTTGGCTTTACTTTTTCTTTTCCAACGAAGCAGTTGTCTGTTTCCTCAGGCGCACTCATCAAGTGGACAAAAGGATTTGCAATTTTAGACACGGTTAGTGTTATCCTTCAATTCATGAATCAAGGTCAGCAAAAGGATCTAGTTATCTTTGTTTTGTTTTGACCTTCCTAATCGAGAAAGATAGAATGTTATATAGAGAAACTGATGGCTGGAAATTTTGACTTATTTCTCTAAGAGAGCCATAGATTATGATGGAAACTATGAGCAGAAAGAATGGAATATGTTGCTGATATGAAAACAATGGAATTAAGATCAAGAGCTTTTTTTTTCACCCATGTGAATTTTGGAGATGATTTTTTTGATGCTCGTGCCTTTCTGGGCGCACAATAAACATATCTGTTTTTACCAGTATTATTGTCTAATCTAGTCAGCCAACCTCTCTCGACATAATTCCAAGCATTTATCAACTGTTAAATAATTGGTATCCAGGGAAAAAATATATATTGGCTATTATTCTCATTTCCATGGCACTTGAAGGTTTTGTTGATCTTTCTTTTAATCTGGATATGGCTTTCACATTGAATTTTTGGCTACAAGTCTCACTCTGCAGATGAGGAGTCTTCTTTACTCCATATATATATATATATATAAGCATCACAGCACTGAAGTCCCCATTACAGCACTGAAACTCCCTTCATATATATATATGAATGAGCATCACAGCACTCAAACCCCCTTTAAAAAAAGTAGTTACAAGGCTATTGAAAGCCTATCGCTAACCTCTATGTTTGCTTAGAAATAGAGTTATTCTTAGAAATTTGATGTACATGTTTTGTTGGGATTCGACTATTACTATATGCATCCCTTAAGGAACATGGTCTGTCCTCGCAAATTTTTGAGGGCTGGAGCTTATACAAGTTGAGTGTTGATCTTTCTTTTAATCTGGATATGGCTTTCACATTGAAGTTTTGGCTAAAAGTCTCACTCTGCAGACGAGGAGTCTTCTTTACTCCATATATATATATATATATATAAGAATCACAGCACTGAAATCCCCATCACATCACTGAAACCCCCTTCATATATATATATATATATATATATGAATGAGCATCACAGCACTGAATATATATATATATATATATATATATATATATATATATATATATATGAANCAAGGCTATTGAAAGCCTATCGCTAACCTCTATGTTTGCTTAGAAATAGAGTTATCGAGTCTATTCTTAGAAATTTGATGTACATCTTTTGTTGGGATTCAACTATTACTATATGCATCCCTTAAGGAACATGGTCTGTCCTCGCAATTTTTTGAGAGCTGGAGCTTATACAAATTGAGTGTTGATCTTTCTTATAATCTGGATATGGCTTTCACATTGAATTTTTGGCTACAAGTCTCACTCTGCAGACGAGGAGTCTTCTTTACTCTCTCTCTCTATATATATAAGCATCACAGCACTGAAATCCCCATCACAGCACTGAAATCCCCTTCATATATATATATGAATGAGCATCACAGCACTGAAGTCCCCTTTAAAAAAAGTAGTTTCAAGGCTATTGAAAGCCTATCGCTAACCTCTATGTTTGCTTAGAAATAGAGTTATTCTTAGAAATTTGATGTACATGTTTTGTTGAGATTCGACTATTACTATATGCATCCCTTGAGGAACATGGTCTGTCCTCGCAAATTTTTGAGGGAGGAGCTTATACAAATTGAGGTGAATTGAAATTTTCAAGGCAATATCTGTAATATAACATCTCTGCAAGTGCCCCATGAAAGGCAAACTAGTTTTCACAAAGTTAAAGGTTTCAATCAGCATGTGCCATATAGTAAGTGACTTGGCGGCATCTTTGGCGGAGGTGGTGGTGTCGTGGGGGGACGTTTTCCCCAGCTTCCCAAGACTTCAAAATCTCCCCTTATAGGTAATGCGGGGATTGTTTGTGGGAGACATGTCCCCATAGAGCAATGCAAGTTTTATGCCATCTCTTGGGGTGATAGAGAGTGTATGTTGTATGTGTGAATGTGGATCATGAGTTGTGTGTGATTCCATGTAATTAGCAAGAATTTCTACTTCTATTTTAAATTTGGCTCCATCCCCTCAGGTTAATTGCCAGTGATATCATGTCATGGAACTATAGGCATGTACTATGGAATCATGGATGATTGGCTTTTCAAATAAAAGTCCAGCATACATGTTTATTCTGAAATACATTCTTTGTTTTTAATCAGAAGGGCCCTTTATGAATAGGGGGCTACCTAGTTTTACATTTTACAAATCTAGTAGGAGATTTGAACTTGGGTTTATTTCAAGAATCAAAATACTTGTGAATATAGTCCTGATGCTTGACTGTTGATTTTGTTGAGTAATTGGGTTTGTGTAATGGATTAGCTGTTGTTGGAAGCTGCTGCTAGCAAAAATCATCACTACTCATTTAAGGTTGTAATTGGCCATTACTCTGCAGAAATTATGCTCAAATTGAACATGGTAATTTTACTAAAACTACATCTATTAATCTTCACTTCGCTTAAATTGTTACACGGGGACGCGTCCCCTGCACTTGTACCCCCGTTCCCGTCCCGGGTACGAAACAGGGACGCGGGGACGGATTTTCAACGTCCCCTAACAGTCCCCTTTTCGTTCCCAAATCGGGGATGTTCCGGAAACTGAAAAAAACAAAGTTTCCTAAATAGGGGACGGATTTGGGTACCGGGGACGGTCAGGGGACGGCTTGGCCGTCCCTGGTACCCAAATCTGTCCCCTATTTCCCAGCCAAAAAAAAACGGCCGCTAGTCTTAAAAAGTGAGTTTTTTTTTAATTTGTTTGGTTTTCGGCACGTCCCACGTGGACTCTAATACTAAATAAAAGATACTAAACCCTAGTATGGATGCTAAAAACATAAAAAGCCTAACTCTCTTTCATTTGTTCCTTTCATTCATTCTTGCCAAAAAGAAGAAGAAAGAGGAGCAGCAACAAAGCTTTCGTAGAGGACAGTCATATATTTGACATATATTATTTGCTGATACATTATTGATTTTGATTATTATGGACATCTAATTATGGAGTTGAACTTCTATGTTTACTATTTAGTATTTTAGTTGGACTTCTCTTTATGTCATTTCATGCATGAAAGTTGGAGCCTTTGGGCATTTTCGCTATATGTACGCCATATTTTTACAATGAAAGTATTTGAACTTTGTTAATTTGCTATGTATTCATTGTTTCGAGCTTCTAAAATGTCTATGGTGAATGGTGTATCAATGTTATGATATGCATATTTGAATTCTTTCTCTATATATAAAAATTCTCCTATTTTTTTAATAGCTGTCCCCTACTGTCCCCTAAAAATTGGCTCTGAGCCGTACCCGTACCGGAAACACGTCCCCGTCCCCTAAAACGTCCCGTCCCGGAAACTCCGTGGAGCATAGTTTAAAATACACAATAATGCAAATATATTTAGTTGGGAGGTCTAACTTGGTAAAAGTTCAACATAGAGGCTCAGAAATTTAATTATACATGGTCCATGCCCATGAATCTTATGGTAATCAAATGTCATCCCCAATTTTAAAAATTGTTTTCCCTATCCAAGAGGCACTGGCTCTCATCAACTCTGAAATTTTTAACTCCTCGTGCCATCATATCATGCTTTGTAAATGTTAGCATATTCTAGCTGGCATGATTTTTCTTTTGTCAGAAACTAGTTTTGGTTCACACCTTGCCTTGGATAAATGCAAGATTGAGGAACATAGTTATTAGTTGAAAATACAAATTACGGATTGAGAAGAGAGTGTGTTAAGAGGGAATGTTTTGCAGTGAACTGATGGGTTTAAGATACTCATACAATATTTATCATATGTGCTATAATGGGGTGCCCTAATAAAAACAGATGCATGGTGCAGAACAAGCTATGGAAGCTTACGTGGAATTTTCGAAGCTGTCAATGGCTCAATACTGAATTGATTTTCATACATCAATCAGTAAATGTAAAGCCAAGATAGAAAGAAATTGTCTTATGCTTGTTTCTTATAAGTCCTTTATGCATAAGGCTGCTTTTGCACACCAACCAAAAATTACCTTTTCAGCAATATAGGCCAAGGCTTATCGAAATATTGGTTTCGATTGGTTCTTCTGGATGATCTATATGTCAGGATAGTCATGCAGTAGGAATTTGTTTGAGTTTTTTTTTGGCTTTTTGGCAACATAGGTATTGCCTATGTTCTATTTGATGCTCTGGCAAAGCTTGAAACTGAATGTTCAGCAACAAATCCAGAAATTCATTCAGTTACTTCATTTTTTCTTCCTCCAAGTTTTTTTCTCTCTGACAACTATGGTGCTAGATATGATGAGTAGGACAGCAGCTATTATTAGTTGGGAAAAATTGAAACTATTCTCCATTGGCAATTGTAAATAATGGACTAACGGTGAAAATTGCTTGCAATCTAAAGTATATCTATGTCATTTCTGGAGCTGAAGTTTATCTTTACATTGAGTTTGGGAATCAGCAATTATCTTACTCTACACATAAAATTAAGCTGCAAAGTAAAAATAAACTTATATATTGAGTAAAATCTTCTTTTGCAGTAGTGCTGTATAGAATGTTACTGTGCCAACAGATTTTGAAAGTTGGCATTTAGTTATTGAATGTGCCTGTTCCACATGACATGCATTTGTTCCAGTTCCAAGAATGAGTACTGCCATGACATCCTTATCGTAATAGTGTGTCCAAGAAAATGTCCCAACAGCCTCTTTCATCTGATAAACTTTCTTGGTCAACCAGTTGGAGACAGGGTGTAGAGAAGATCCTCTTTTCTTTAGGTCAGAAGTCTGCAGGGCTTATGCAATAATAAATCGAAAATCTATTACAAATGGAGTTTGAGGTTTTCCAACTAACTTTTAAACTGCTGGAAAAGAACATTTGATTACTCTCCCAGTGCTACTTGACATTTGGGGCACAAGGGTTAAAAAAATGTTGGATTGCAAAGGATAAAATTGTGGACTAAACTCCATTGTGAAACTTCCATTGCCACTTTGAGGCTATTTAAAATTTTCCTGTGTATCCTAATTACCAGTTTTTAGAACATTGGCTACAATTTAGAAGTATAGGGACTTTTGCAAATTGTACTGGAAAATGATTTAACTTATACTGCTACGGTGGCCCAAACTTATTGTACTGCCATTGGCTGTTTGTGCTAAACAAACATTGCAAGACTAGGAATAACTTTTCCATACAAGTTGTTGGCTAATTCTTTGATGATTTATTATTTATGGCTACATCCTTGGAGAAGCATGTGGAATGCATGGTGAGAGATTTGTAAAAAGCAAAAATCTGTGTTGTGTACATACATATATATTTGTTTGTTATTGTTGTCTATGAAAGTGTCTGCTAATAATTTCTTTTGTTTCTTTATAGATTGGCAAGGATATTGGGGATTGTTTACAGAAGGCACTTACTAAAAAAGGGCTAAATATGCGAGTTGCAGCTTTGGTATGCAGTCAATCTTTTTGAATGTTTAAGATGAAAAAGTGATGTTATTTAATGACCTGTTCTAAACTAGTTGTCTTTAATTATTGTCTTGTCAAATAAAGTAATCTCAGCATTTGTCTTGTAGTTTATGAAACTGGTTAGGCATCAGGTTTTAGACGAGTTCAATTATTTTGATGGCTTCAGAGTGCTTATGTAATACAATATGCTATAAGGTGCATTAAAGTTTTTGTACAATGCAACCTGTAAAACCTTAAAGGTAGTGCCTTTTAGGGAATAAGTTAGTGATATATACAAAATTTTAAACTTTAAAACTGATCAACTTATATTGTTAAGCATTCTGAGGGATATTTTCAATTTGAGAACATCAGGTGAATGACACTGTTGGGACACTTTCTTGGGCACGCTATCACAACAAGGATGTCATGGCTGCAGTCATTCTTGGAACTGGAACAAATGCGTGCTATGTAGAACGAGCAGATGCCATAACTAAATGCCAACTTTCAAAATCCGGTGGAATGGTAAGAATCTATTTGCTGTTAGTGCAAAAGAAGGTTTTGTATTCAATATAGAAGTTTATTTTTACTTTGCAACTTATCAAATTTGTAGAGCTTTCCTGAGAATTATATTGGTTGATAAGGTTGTCAATATGGAGTGGGGGAATTTCTGGTCTTCTCATCTACCGCGAACTGTTTATGATGAAGATTTAGACAAAGCTAGTCTGAATCCTGGTGATCAGGCATGTTTTCTAATTTCTAGCGTGAAATAAACCATTTCTTGGTTTGACTAGGTTAATTTAATGTTTAGAATTGATGTTTAAAGGTGTAATGGTTCAAATGTTGTTTGTTCAGGGTTTTGAGAAACTGGTGTCAGGAATGTATCTTGGTGACATTGTCAGAAGGGTGATCCTGAGGATGGCAGAAGAATCAGATTTCTTTGGCGATTCAGTCCCTGAAAGTCTTCTCAATCCATATCTACTCAGGTTCGTCTGTTAAATATTTTGTGTGGTTTAAAGTGATGTGGCTCACTCTCTTTTGATTTTTTGTGTAAATTTACATAGTCTGCACATGACTCAGTTGGAGTTAACAAGAAAGACTAAAGTTGCTTCTTTGGGACTTTCAAATAAGCGTGTAACATGCAGATTCTCCAGTAGCTTCTTAATTAGTTGTGTTAAAAGGGGTAATGCTTCTTTGATGGCTTTTAAAGAAGCCCATCTCATGCAAATTTGACATTTGCTGTGCAAGCATTCATGTGGCACTTAATATATTTTAGCTTGTATCCAGCAACAAAAGCAGAACCACCGTGATACACTATTTATTGTTTTCCTTGCACAACTCGTGGCCTAGTTCTTTTGTTTCTTTCTGTGGTGTCTATGACAAAGCTTGTAAATTGTAAACTATATTTATTATTTTCATATATAATTCTTTTATATGGGGGTGATTGGAAGGTCATGTTGCTATATGTTTCAAAGCAATATATATCAACTTTCAAAAAATGAGCCCTGTTTGGAAACATATATCTTGCTCTGCGTTGCTGAACTAAGAAGGTCTCTTAGTTGGCAAACCTTTTGGGTTTTTCTACTGTTGGTTTCTTCCCACATCTTTGTTTATTGTTTTCTCCTAGTATGGAGACAAATTCTAATGGAAACATTCCTTAAATTGCAGGACCCCATATATCTCAGCTATGCATCAGGATGAGTCTGCCGATCTGCAAGAAGTTGCTAGAGTAATGAAAGATATTTTAGGGGTACATTATACGTTTATTTTAAAAGTTTTGGTTTTACAGCGTGTATATTTAAGATCATTTCAAGGTGTCTATTATTCTACAATGATGCTTTCCTTAATTAGTGTATTTTTGAAATATTAATGTGTAATTTAATTGCAGATTAACAGTATCCCTTTCAAAGTACGGAAGTTGATTGTGGAAGTGTGTGATTTAGTCACTCAGAGAGCAGCTCGTTTGGCAGCAGGTGGCATTGTTGGAATACTTAAGAAGATTGGCAGAGATGGAGCTCCAGGCATAACAGGTGGTAGTAGGATGAAGAGTGACACAGCAAATAAGATGAAGAGGACAGTTGTTGCCATGGATGGGGCTCTTTATGAATATTACCCAAAATTTAGTCAGTATTTGCAGGTAGCTGTTGACGAGCTCCTTGGGGAGGAGACAGCTCAGCATGTTGTTATAGAGTTATTCAAAGGCGGATCAGGAATTGGAGCTGCTCTAATTGCTGCTTCTCATTCTATTTACTCAGATAATTAGTAGGCACACCCTGATGAAAATGAGCATTTTGGTCTGCTAAATGATTTCAGAATTGTCAATATTCGAAGCTATTCCAGTTCATAAAGAAATATTCTTCAATATAAGCACACTGTATTATAGGTTGGTTACAGATAGCTCAGGCTTTTACAAATTGCAGGTTGTATTTATTTAGGCTCTTTCCTGAGCATTTGCTCAGATATGCATGTATCGATCTCTTGTAAATGTGAGCTATGTGTCTATCATCCATTATTTGGAAAAAGAAAAGCTATTTTGTAAAAAGGATTCATTTCTGTATTTATTTTCCCCAAGGGAAGCATCAGATAACTGCTATCGGTATCAGATTACTGATACAAGTCCAGGAATCCTTCAATTCAGACAGTACAAAAAATCTTTGTTTCATCTGTGGGAAGTATAATGTGAAAATGATTCATTTATTTGTCATTCTTTATCATTTTGTCATTCCAAATAGTTGTGCGAGAACATTGTTATTCAACTGTCTTCCACATGGGGCAGTATGTAGATTGCTTGTTTTGGCCTTTCACTTTAAATGATGTTGGCCTATTAATGCAATTTGTTGATGTGAATATTTTTATATGATTTGGATTGTATTTATTTATCAAAAATAAATTCCTCCATACATTTGCTGACGATTGATGTCCTTTATACCAAAGAAATCTGTAGAACATGTATCATTGAAATAATGCACCAACCTAGCTAATTTAGTGTACAAGGTAAACCTTTGGAGTTACTATTTATATTGTTATTGGATCTCTCCTTCATTTCCACGACCTTGAGTTCACAAAGAATGTAATTCAAGCATCATCTTTGGAAAGATTGGTGATACAAACAATTATTCTCATTCTCCAACTGATCATCGGAACTAAGTTCCAAAATATGTATCGTCTCTGAAATAAATGATAAGTATGACAACACAATATTCATGCATAAACATACGACGGCAATGATAACACAATATTCATGCTTAAATATTAGACGCTAACTAATCCGTATAATATTATTTCAGTATTTTGAACATGGTAAAAATGAAGGCATTAAGAAGCACTAGTTCTTGGAAGATGGGAGCAAACGGAGAGATGACAGTTTTGTGAAGTAAAAATTTTCAAGTTTTAAATAAAATGGTGATGGTACCTATGGTTTTGTTGACTTAAATAATTGAAGAAGAAAAATAAAAAATGCATGCATAAACATAAGACGGCAATGATAACACAATATTCATGCTTAAACATAAGATGCTAACAAATCTTTATAATATTATTTGAGTGTTTTGAACATGGTAAAAATGAAGGCATTGAGAAGCACTAGTTCTTGGAAGATGGGAGCAAACGGAGAGATGAAAGTTTTGTGAAGTAAAAATTTGTAAGTTTTAAATAAAATGGTGATAATACCTATGGTTTTGTTAACTTAAATAATTGAAGAAAGAAAAATTAAAAAGAAAAATGGTTCTCATCCCATAGTTTCTATTATTAAGGAAAAGAGGGAGTCAAAAGAATCGGCCTTTGTTGTCAATTTTGTTGGGAGTCTGAAAATTTTAAAAATATGCTTATCCCAACACTTTTGGGGGGTGAGTCCACCCAAACACTCCTAGTTTCACTAGGTATGTCTTCAGCATAGGGGTCTTATTTTAGCACCATTTATTTCCTTTTATTATTGTGTAAGAAAATTAATCTTGATGGGCCAAACTAGAGTTTATCTTAGCATTATTCAGTACTGTAGACAATATCTTTCTTTTTAACCGTGACAATGTTGTAAAAATAGCTTTGATCTGTAAGTTATAACTTAATTGGTACTTCGAGTTTTTTTTTCCTTCTGTTGTCCATAGATCATACACAACTAGTACAAAAATTTGGAATAAAATAATTTCTTGAGTTGTGGTAAAGAAAAGTTCTATGTTTAGCTTGAATTTTTTTGGATTGGATTACATTTCAGAATACTCTGTATAATTTATCATCAGAATGAGATAACAAGAAAAGAAACCTAAAGAAACGTGTTTACAAAAGTTGCTACCACAATATTTATGCCGAGAAATAATAATGGCATACGATTTGGAGTTTGGACTATGTTTCGATCTGTAACATCTCCGCGAATGTTGAGATTGCCGCTTCTAAAGCTTTGTATAGAACTACTATCTGCTTTTTCTGGAGTTGGGCGCTGATAGAGGACAAATTGCAAATAATTCTAGACACCATTGATTCAGATAATCCACGTTTTTCTCACCTAATCACACACTCGGTCGACTGTATATGCTTCATTTTCTGTGATATTTTATAAATATACAAGAATTTGTTGTTTAGCTATTTTCGCTTCAAGTCCATGTACCCAATTAGTCTGCTGAAAATGAAGTCATTTCATGATCGTTATCGACGGTTTAATGTTATCGATGTGTGTATAGCAATGCAGGAAACTTTAAACTGTTTGCAAATTTCATCCTTGGCCTTTACTCGATTTTAATCGCAATATTTTTAATGGTTTATCCAAGGATGGGTTTCATGGATGCACGAGTGAAACATTTGAAAGTGGGATTTTCAGGTGGAAGTTAAAATGAAGCCTGGAAGTAAAAAGCCATATTCTTGTTTATTATTTGGAGAATGCAGGCAGGCCAAAAGTTTGTATCACCCCTTTCCACTTTAGGATATCTTTTCTGTCAGCGCAGGACATTTTTTCCCCTAATAAGATGGATTTTTTTGACACCGTGATAGAAAATCTTCTGTTACTATTAATGTTTCAGGGGTATCCATTACCAACTTCCCTTTTTACAGTACAGGAAGCAGTCTTTGCCCCAAACCCTCCTGACATACCAACATTACTTTCATATAAAAAATAACTTGAAACAGTACTCAATTGAGCAATAAATTTTTCATTTAATTTCATTTTCTTTTGCTCATATGTAAATAGCAATGCCCTGTCTTTGTCACTCTGCTCGACCACAAATGTCCTTTTCACCTTGGCCACTGAACCAGAGCCAGCTGTAGCCAACGATTCAAACAATAAGTATACAACAATCTCACGCCAGTCAACGAGGGACAGCTGTATCCAACGATTTAAACAATAACTTCATAATATACGCTCATAAATTATAGTGACAAATTGGAAATTTCAAAGCTAAGTGGGGGCACTTCTGCTGCAAAATCGAAGTTAATCTGAAACTTTTAGGGCAGCAATGGTTGAGAAACCAAACTTACACTGCATCTAACCATTACCCAACAGACATTCAAATTACCCAACAAGTTTATCAGCCCGCCCTTCTATTTCAGGCCACTCGCGCGCAATTCAACGAAGTTTGACCTAAAAATCCCCCAATTTGTTTCCCTAACCCTAACTAAACAGTTGTGTACTAAACCAAAATGGTCATCCCCCGTTAATTTACTACAATTTATTAATGCAAAATGGGAACCCCATTAATCAATTAAACAGTTGTTTATTAATCCAAAATGAGTATCTTCCTTACCCTACTAAACAGTTGTTTATTAGTCCAAAATGGGCATCCCCCATTAATTTACCGAACAGTTGTTTATTTGTCCAAAATAGGCATCCCCATTAATCGACTAAACAGTTGTTTATCAATCCAAAATGGGCATCCCCATTAATTTACTAAACAGATTATTGATTCAAAATGGGCACCCCCTATTAATTTACTAGATAGTTTATTCATCCCCAATGGGCATCTCCCATTAATTTACTAAATAGTCTATTGATTCAAATGGGCATCCCTCATTAATTTACTAAATAGTCTATTGATTCAAATGGGCATCCCTCATTAATTTACTAAATATTCTATTGATTCAAATGGGCATCCCCCATTAATTTACTCGGCGGGTCGGCAGCAGAAAAGTGGGTATATTCAGAGGAAAGTTGGGAAATGGAGCAAGTTGCATCGATGCGGCGACTGACAACGTGGAAAAGCAAAGAAAAGCAGAGAAAAGGAAAGGAAGAGGACCCACAGGACCCAGAGTCCAGTTGTAATGCAGTAGGCTGTGTACGTTCCACGCCGCCACTTGCATGAGTGTCTGCACCAGCGCATGCACCGTCTTTTCCAGCGCACAGCATGTGGGACGTTTTGATTACTTGTTAACAAACAAACAGCCAATCTCGCTTACTGCCCTGTAACTTCAATTTCTTGTCGGTGCTGACAAGTTTGTTGTACACAAATCCTTTTTCTGAGTCTCTTGAGGCAAATATTTGGGTGGCCCCTGCCAACTGGCCAGATACGTGTTACCTGGTGCTTTAATGGCTTTATCGTTTTCTGCAAGCGGCAAAAAGTGTTGCTGTTCCTAAGCCTTTCTAAAAAAATGATTTTCTTAGGGCACCCAGTAGACCCTAGGAAATTCGTGCTATGAAAAAAATAGAATATTGTTTGTTTGTTCGTTCGTCTTCTGGTTTAGTATACTGTATTATTATTATTGGCTTTACAGAAAAATTGTTTTTTGGGGAATGAATCTATTTGGGTATTTCTCTTCTGATTCCTCCGAATCCATTTGGGTGGGTTTGCAGACGGTTTCTGTTTTCTCACGGTGGGTGACGTTATTTATGGAGAAAAGTTGAATGATTCGTATATTGTTTAAATTAATCTTGGGAATAATCAATGGAGGTATTTTTTTTTTTGTTTTGTTGATGTACGTTGGCACCAGGCGTCAGATGGATGAGGGGAGAAAAATATCTAGAGACGCTTACAGTGGGGTCATGGATCCAACAGTAAAGACAAATGCTATAAATTTTTGTTTTCATTCTTATTTGTACTTAAGGAATGTATGTTCTGTATTTTCTCTGTGGAAATGGCAACTGGCATAATTTGGGCTTCTTTAAAGAGTTTTTGATTTGGTGATGTTGATGGGTTCTCTTAGCATTTTTGGATTTTTTCTCTTGCTGTTTCTTAATAATTTGGGTTGCATCTTTTCAGCTTGTGGGCAATATAATTTTGTTATTTCTTTGGGTTTTAGAGATTGAAAGGGTTGGTGGGTATTACTAAACATATGCATTTATTTATTGGACTGTGTAAGTTGAAGAATATATTATTTTTGGGTTTTTTTAATTAATCAAAAAATTGAGTTTTGAATTTTTTATATTTAAAATAAATAAATAAATAAAATGTTTTGGATCAATGATTGTTCTTAAATATTTATTAGTGTGTAAGATAACATATTTTAATGTTAAAGTTGTAAATTAATCTTATTATGATATTGTTGTTACAATCCAATTCTATAGTTTTTGAGTCAAATTTATTGATTCGTGTTTTATGAGTTGTAGTTCATAAGAATCCATTTCTTATAAATGAATGATACACTTAGCACTTATTGCATCTAGGTGATCCTCATAGAGGTGAAGCATTGGGCCTCCTTGGGAGGTTACCCATTCTAGTACTGCTCAAACTCAAGTGCACTTAACTAATCTCAACCCTATTCCATCTCCATTCACCCTAAAGATGTATGACTTGCTTGCTCAATCTAAAGTTTTTCACTCATAGTTTGAATCTTCATTGTGGATTGACCTAGGTCAATTTCGTATATGCAGATTTCAACCCCAACATTTTATATTCAAGATTTTAAATTTGGACTTACATTTTCCTCTCTTAATAACCAATGAGCTAACTCAAATACAAAATATTTCAAATTGCATATTGGGATAGTGTATTTAAGGACTAATCCAAATTCATTCCAATCATCTAGCAACTATTCAAGAATTTATTAGGCACATCTAGAAATCAGTTTCAAAATGCATGAAAAAGTGTAGCATCAAACTATTAAGAGAATAACACGAGGCTACTTCTTGCCTTTGATCCTTATCGATCACCATTGAGCCAACTTGCTTAGGGTATTGATCAAAGGAGAATAAATTCTTGCCTTGCAAATTTACAAGTAGTGTATTTTCCCAAACATAGGCATATTAGATTGACGTCAACTAGTTTTAGTCATCAAAATGTTAGCGAATCATTTTCACATGTAATTTTTAGATTTGTGTGTCAAGTCCACTTCAATAGGTGTGGAGTTTACTTTTGCATATGTGAAGATCAAATCACAAGGCATGGTCTTGAACCATGCAATCAAACAAAAATGTTTATTATTTTAAGATCATCATCTCATAAGTCCAAATTATTTGCCCCAATATCAAATTATTTAGTGACACATTTGTGACAATATTTTCTTCATTGAACTGATAGGTAATTACCTTTCAATTATTGAATTTCATTTTTTTAATACTCAGTGTATATGGGGGAAAAACAAGCTTTAAACAAAGAGATCAATAAACAATTGAAATCAAAAGCCTACGTTACCTCTGTAATCACCTAAAAATGGTCATCTAAACCTTAGACCCCAATCTCAACAATTAATCAAGAAACCCTTGTAGACGTCCAAAAATATTAATATTAATATTAATATTATTTTCCCTCTTATTCCTCTAACTATTTAATTCAATCAATTAAATAGTTTCATTTATCAATAGTTTAAATACTATTCTAATGTTTTTTATTTAAATACATTTGCCTCCACAAAATCCCCTTTTAATAAATTTATATTTATTAAATCTTCCATATTCCTAATTCTTCTAAAGCATGATTTATTCAAATTTAATTTGGATTATAATCTAAACCCTAGCTAGGAACCTATTAATCCTACCCTAAAGCCTACCCTATTCCTACCCTACTCCCATCACC
>MU226606.1:9176236-9187324 GCA_018584345.1 Thuja plicata
ATTCTACATGGCCTGTCAAGAAGTGGCCTATAGCGATAACTTCCTCATGAGACTATTTCCCAAAAGCTTGGGAGGCACCGCTCTTGAATGGTTCTACAAAATCCCTTACGACACAGTCTCTACTTTCGCGGAATTATCTAAAAATTTTGTGGCCCAATACGCACATAATGTCAAAAATGAACTCTCACTCATTGACCTATGCAATTCCAAACAAAAGGGAGGAGAAAGCCTGGCTGATTATCTTTAGTGCTGGCAAGGGCTTACTACAAGGTTGTCTTACCAACCCCCAGAGCAACATCTTATCAAAATCTTCATTAACAACCTTCATCCTAAGCTTGCCTATCACATGCGCATGAATTGTATACAAACTTATCATGACATCAAAATCAAGGGTATGGACCTTGAACGAGGTCTCGTAGAAGAAGGTACCATTAAGCACTACAAAGAATCCCAGCCTGACAAACATAACAATGATCGATCACGATACTGGAACAAGAACAAAAATGCGGTAATAGATGGAGCCATTGACACCAAACATGTTCAAGTTGTGGTAGCTAGTCCTAATGCACCTACCCAGACTTATTAGCAAGCACCACCAATGTATCCACAACCTCCTCCCATGTATCAACAACCCAATCCCGTGTATCCTCAACCAACATATTAGCAAAACATGCGCCCTCAAGGCACGCCTATCTATCCCCCTCCAGGGACATCGTATCAACATAACTATCAAGGTCCTATGAATCAGACAAATTCTATCTCAGTCCCGCACAGACAATAAAGACCTCACACTTCAAATACACCACAACGCACATTTACCCCTTTGGGTGAACCTATAGACGTCATTTTCTACAAGCTGGTCCAAGCTAACCAAGTCATGTATCCCAAAACACAACCATTTGATGACTCAACTCCTAAGCCAGCTTGGTATAAAGACAACGAGTACTGTGAATACCATTGTGTTAAGGGACACACCACTCTCAAATGCATGAAGCTGAAACACTATATCCAAGATCTCATTGACCTCAAGGAGATCAAAGTAGATTCTCCCACCCAATCATCGCCAAACACAGGCCTAAATATTTATCAAAATGCATTCCCTAAACACTCTTCCGGTACAGGCCCAGGTAATCCTACTTAGTCCTCCGATCAGGGAAAAGGTAAACAAGCGGAAAACGCTGATAGAAAAGATTATACCAATGCATATATCAACTACGATAATCTCATTGGCTACATATCCCAAGTCTAGTCCTCCGTCAATGTCATCCATGTCAAGGGATCCGATAACCAATGCGCCATCACCACTCATAGATGTAGGATAACAATTACAGGTGTTGATCCCGCCCCATCTGCTGGGACCCAATACAACATTTTGGCACACCTAGGGAATACTCCAGCCCAAATTTCCATCCTGGATCTTCTTCGCACATCACCCACTTATCAAGAGATCCTCAATAAAGCCTTGCAAGAATCCCGTGTTCCCAGCGACATCAACCTCACTAAATTCCAAAACCTTGTTAGACACCTATCTGCCTCTTGTGGGGTCTCCTTTAGACCAAAAGATGTACCCTCAGAAGAAACCGACCATAATCTCCCACTTCGTATCACTGTCATGGTTAAAGATTTTTTCATCAAACGAGTCATGATAGATAATGGATCGGCCCTAAATTTGTGTACTCTAAAATTCATAAAATAGTTGGGTTGCACTGAGGCTAATATAAAAAATGATGTCATCATAATAAAAGCATATGACAACTTGGAGCGTACTTTTGAAGGCATAATATCATTTCCCATTCAAGTGGGCCCAGTTATCCAGGATACATTATGTCATATTGTTGATCTTGACCTCCCCTTCAACATTCTCCTTGGACGCCCATGGATTCATTCTATGCAAGCCGTCCCATCAACCTACCATCAGTGCATCAAATTCCCATATAAAGGCACTGAGATCACCATCCGCGCAGATCCCAAGCCCTTCGCATACTGCAATGCGTTGGAGACATCCTTTCCACACTCCAATCACTGTCCTGGGATTGATATTGGCACCTCTGTTGCCAGCTCATCTCAAATCCATTCAAACCCAGAAACAATCCTCTCCTCCACCTTGTCCATGGTCAAGATCAACAACAAAGGTTTTGGTGAGTACACTTTATCTGATGCCTTCACAGTTGGAGCACTGCCAATTGATCCTCACACTCAAGGCCGCCAACCTAATCTAAGCAAAACAGAATTAGAGACAACCAAGGTGCTACAATTTTCTTCTACCACTTTTATATCAAAAGGTGCTTTGACTGGCCAGGAAATGGCACCAAACATCAACCAATGGCTATATAAAGATCTACCACCCAAGGACACAAGTCGCCTCAATTACTTCAAAGATAAGTACCTCGCAACACACAAACTGGTGACAAAAAAATAGAACTACCAAGGAGGTGACCTTGGTTATGAAGAGCAAGGAATGAAAGATCCTATTATACCTACCCAACTAGAAAAGCACCTGGGCTTGGGCATGGGCTCTGACATGAATGGGGGCACCAACGATTTCATCGATTATTCCTCTTGTCCATCTCTGGGCGAAATCGCTGACATCGAAGATATCCCGGAAGAAAAAGTTGTGAGAGCTTATGACGATGAAACCTTCCTGGGCAATGTGTCCTACAACAACTTTCCATCCTCTTCATTGACCTTCCCCTCCACTATCCCGAACTCATAGAATAGGACCAACCAAGTGTCGTACACGTTGACGAGTTCCAAAGTGAGGACACACTCCTAAGCTTTATGGGAGCAATCGAGAAAAGTAGTGACTGGGGGAAAGACTCAACATATGTCTACAAACTGGACCAAAAGGCATACTTTGGGGAAGAGGAGAACTTTAGTCACAAAAATGAGACAGAAAACAAAAATTAAAAAGAGAAAAATCGTTCCCGTAGCGAAAACCCCTCTGGGGTGCTATCTAATCATAAAAAAGTAAAAAACAAAGGGCATATCCCCTGGTGAAAACCTCTTTGAGGCGCCAGAGGATGAAGATTCTCCTCTTCCTCTTATCCGAGATTACAGGCCTAAACAGTCATCAATTCTCATTGAAGAAGCAAAACCTGTCAATCTGGGTACCAAAGAAAATCCTGCCATCACATACATAGCAGCATCTCTAACTGAAGTAGAAGAAAGTGATCTTGTCACTTTATTAAAGGAATCCATCAACAAGTTTGCATGGTCTTACTCCCACATGCTGGGGTTAGATCCCAACTTAGTGGTTCACCATCTAGAAGTGGACCCAAACATCAAACCTGTCAAGCAAAAGCTCAGAAAGATGCACCCTAAAGTGGCACTACTTGTCAAAGCGGAGCTAGAAAAATTACTCCAAGCAAAGATCATTCGCCCCACTGACTATTCTGACTGGATCTCTAATATGGTGCCCGTCTCTAAGCCTGATAAATCAATCAGGATATGCACAGATTTCAGAGATCTCAATAAGGCATGTCCCAAAGACTATTTCCCCTTGCCAAACATAGACATGATTGTGGATCTCACAGCAGGACATGAGATGTTGTCACTCATGGATGACTTTTCTGGATATAATCAGATCCACATTGCAGAAGAAGATCATCATAAGAAAACATTCACAACCCCTCGGGACACCTTCTGCTATAACATGATGCCTTTTGGCTTATAGAACGCTGGGGCAACCTATCAAAGAGCCATGACTGTCATTTTTCATGACATGATTCACAAAATCCTTGAAGACTATGTGGATGATATCTTGGCAAAATCAGTAAAAAGAGAAGATCACCTAAATGTTCTGGAATGTGTCTTTGACAGAATTAGACACCACTGCTTAATGCTCAACCCTAAGAAATGCATCTTTGGAGTCACATCAGGAAAACTCCTAGGGTTTATTGTATCCAGATGAGGCATTGAAATTGATCCAAAGAAAGTACAATCTATCATAGAGATGCCTCCACCAAAAAAACTCTGACAACTACGTAGCCTCCAAGGAAAGCTACAATCTGTGCGTCATTTCATCTCTCAACTAGCAGACAAGTGCCAAACATTCACTCATCTCCTGCGCAAAGACAACACATTTAAGTGGGATCCTCAATGTCAGAAGAGTTTCGATAAAATCAAAGAATACTTGGCTAATCTACCTATCTTGGCACCACCTGTACCTAGTTGACCACTCATCATATACATTTCTGCTACTACCACAACACTGGGGGCGCTCCTCGCTCAATTGAATGACGAAGGCAAAGAAAGAGCCATTTATTATATCAGTCGAACCTTAGTGGGTTATGAGCTCAATTATTCTCCTATGGAAAAAGCATGTCTGGCAGTGGTCTTTGCCACTTAAAAACTTTTCCACTACATGGTTAGTCACACAACTGAGCTCATTTCAAAGGTGGATCCTCTCAAGTACCTACTCTCCAGGACTACACTTACAGGTCGAATGGCAAAATGGGTTATGTTGCTAAGTGAATTTGATATTCAGTATGTCGACAGAAAATCCATTAAAGGGCAGGTCATTGGTGATTAGCTAGCCAAAGCACCCTTGGTAGATGCATATCCTTTGGTCATATAATTTCCAGATGAGAATTTGTACATGATAGAGGAACAACCAACATGGCAACTCTTCTTTGATGGGTCCTACCCAGCTCATAGTGCAGGGGCAAGATTACTTTTTGTCACACCTCAAGGTGACTACATCCCCATGTCATTCAAATTGGGATTTCCTTGCACAAAAAACATTGCAGAATATGAAGAACTAATTGCAAGAGTTTGCATGGCCATAGAATGGAACATCATAGATATCGAGGTCTTTGGCGACTCCCAACTCATCATCAAACAAGTCCTAGATGAGTATCAAACCAAAGATGACAAATTGACGCCATATAAGCAGATGGTTGACAAGCTGAAAGAACACTTCCTCCACTTACAGATAACATAGGTACCACGTCTACAGAACAAGGCTGCTAATGCAATGGCCACAATTGGCTCCCTTCTCAATATTCCTCACAAGTCTATGCAATACGAATTCTTAGTAGAGCAACTACATGCTCCCGCTTATGAGAACGATGAATCAAATCGCGTATGTGTCTTGGTTGGTCCCAATCCCCCTGGTACCATGATATCCAAGCTTATCTACAAAATGGTATCATATCTCCCCATCTTGCTACAAACCAACGCCAAAACTTTATCCGCAGAGCATCCCGTTACACCCTCGTAGCCAATACCCTTTATTGTCGAGGTTATCACAACGTGCTCTCTAGATGTCTAGATGAAAATGAAGCCGCCCAGGATTTACAAGAAGTACATGCTGGAATCTACGGTGCCCACACGTGTGGCATGGTCCTAGCCAAGCAACTTCTACGTATAGGGTACTATTGGCCTACATTGGAACATGATGCTTGTGAGTTCATCAAAAAATGCCTACCTTGTCAACAACATGGTAATTTGATCCATGCTCCTGCTCAAGACCTCAGACCTATTGCGCCTCCTTGGCCCTTCTCTTGTTGGGGTTTTGACCTCATTGGTAAGATTACTCCCCTCTCTTTTGAAGGCTACAAGTACATAATCACAGCTATGAAGTACTTTACAAAGTGGGTTGAAGCAATTCTGCTCACACTAACTACTAGTGTCCAGATATCCAAATTCATCCTCTATCACATCGTTTGCCACTTCAGTATACCCTCCACCATCTTCACAGATCATGGTACACCATTTGAAAATCAACACGTCAGTGATCTCTGTGCTCGCCTATGTATCCACCACCATTTCTCCAGTCCATATTTCCCGCAAGGTAATGGCCAAGCTAAGGCAACTAATAAAACCATCCTCAAAATCCTCAAGAAAGTTGTCAATGATACTAGTCGTGACTGGCATCTCCAGATCAATCCTGCCCTCTGGGCATATCACACTTCTTACCGTACTCCTACTGGCACTACTCCCTACTCCCTAGTCTATGGTGCTGAAGCAGTCTTACCAATTGAGGTTGAACTACCCTCCCTCCGAGTATCACTAAGAGGCCTGATTGATGATGAAGATTACCGGGTAGCACGACTCACATAGCTTGATCTACTAGATGAAAAGTGCCAGCAATCCTATGATCACTTGATCATTTACCAGAATAGACTCAAGTGGAACTATAATAAGAAGGTCCACCCCCGCCAGTTCTAGGTAGGGGACCTTGTGCTAAAAGAAAATCAGAAAGTGGGTACTGATCAGGAAAAGAAAGGCAAGTTTGAAGTCACCTGGCAAGGCCCATATGTTGTCACTACATGCTTCAGTTCTGGGGCATATCAACTCTCCACTCTTGAAGGAGAACCATTGAATGATCCTATCAACATTATTCATCTCAAGTGCTTCTATGCTTGATGGCTGGTCATTCATTCCAGTTATCTGAGAAAATCCACAAAAAAGTATAAAAGTCCAAAAAAAGCACAAAACAATGTAAAACAGTCCTAAAAAAAAATCTCTAAAAAGAAAAAAATGAAGCTAAAAAAATGGTTGTCCCAGTAAAACCTGGTAAACAGGCACTTGGGCAATATCAAAAAAATAAAAAAAATAAAAAAAGATCCAAAGAAATCAAAATAAAAAAATAAAGAGAAAAACTTTCGTCCAATGGTGAAAACTTGGCAATCAAGCGCCTTGGACAAGTATGGGTGATGAAAACCTAGAAACAGGTGTCACACATAATGGACCATTCCATTATCTATCAAAATCTCATTTTCGTCCATCACCAGCACCATCTTCAGATTCCCTATATTCCCTGGGTGTTCGCATATCAAACGCACTAGTCCGCAATGATCTCCCTATCTCATATCCTGAGCTTTTGTACATAGAATCCTGTATATTATTGTCCATATGTTGTACTATCCCAAGGTCATGAGTGTCAGTCCTGTATATTTCTCATGTTTTGAGTTTCTCCTTGTAAGATCCTACGTTGGTTCTATAATTTGCTTGTAGTACACATTTGATAAATCAACTTGGTGAGTCCCATCTTTTTGGAAATGAGTCTTGAGGATGTATCCTTCCTCTTGTCAACTTAACTCTAGATCATCATCATCTTTGGGTTCTCGCAGGATGTATCTCTCCTCTTGAACTAATCAATCAGCACATGCAACTATCATGCACATCAAGACAGGTAACATGATCCAATCAAATCTTGGCAGCAACCTTTGTACATAAACGTTGTAACTAATCGCTTGTAATTAATCCGCTCAGTTTGATCCTTGTACATTCGTGGCGCATTCCATCTTCCCGCCATCGTGCTGACATCTTGAGTCGTTGTCCTGTTAACATTCCATGCCCGATCCTCCATAGTCCACCTGTCTGGTTTATCAGTTGATTGTGACACACACACACATAAAAAAAAGAACATAGGTGAGTCCCATTTGCATCCATTTCGTCCATTACCTCTCGTATCATTATTGCATCTATTCATTAAACTCATTACATTCATCATTTAGATTGCATTAGCTCCATCATTCAGGACACATTGTTCATTAGTAAATTGCATTAATCACCATGTCAATAGTTAGTATCATTTTATAACTTTTGCATTATTAATCCATTATTTAACTTGCATTATCAATTCATTTTTAGATCCATTTTATCATCTTGCATTGTTAGATTCATTTTATCATCTTGCATTGTCAGATTCATTTTACGTTCATTTAATTCATCTTTCATTGTTAACTTCATTTTTAGGTTCATTTAAGTCATCTTGCATTGTTAATCCATTTTAGATTCATTTAGTCTTGCATTATTAACAATATGTACATCTTTAGATTCATTTAGATTTCATTGTTCACTCATTTACACATTCATTTTAATTCATCTTGCACTGATCATCCATTTTAGTCTTGCATTGTTAAAACCATGTACATCTTGCATAGTTAAGTCATTTTAATCTTTAGATTCATTTAGATTTCATTGTCCACTCATTTGCACATTCATTTTAATTTGTCTTGCATTGATCATCCATTTTAGGTTCATTATCTTGCATTGTTAATTCATCTTGCATAGTTCATCTATTTAGGTTCATTATTACAACATTTAGATTCATATAACACTGGCATAATCAATTCATTTAGATCCATTTTAGTCTTGCATTTGTTAAAACATCATTTAGATTCATTTGGCATTCATATACATATACATATACATATACATATACATAAAACATCAGCATATATATTGCCTACATCATAAAACCACATCACATCCTGCATCAACACATGTCAGTACATCATATATATTTAAGCATCATCCATCCTGCATAAGTCATACATCATATATACATAATCATGTCATCCATATACATCACATCCTGCAAGCATCAAATGTCAGTAATCATATAGTATGCATCAACACATCATATAGATCATACATCATAAGCATCATAAGAGTCCTCATCATATATATATATATATATATATATATATATCAATGTCTATCGATAAAATACATCACGTGCACCTCAGTGCCAATATACATGTATAAATCTCAAAAATACAAAACTGTGTGTCATCAAATCCTCTGATGAGTCATACTGGTGGCTGTGATGACCCACCTCCTTGCCTGGTGGTGGACGTGGTGGCATCCCCATTGATCCCTACAAAGCTGAAGTCCGCACTGTGCTCTGATAACGTGACCTCTCTGAGTAGTCTCGTCTTTTTCCCTCGGGAACTAGCTGATGATAGAGTGCCCTATAATGCGATGCCTCACTGCTTGCCCTGTTCGTATCTCTATAAGCTGTAAACACCTCGGCCACCACCTGTCCTACCCAACCTGCTATCGCTGCCTGCCTAGCGATGTCACACTCAGCTTGGTACACCTCTGCCTGTTGCAGTGCTGCATCTCTCTCTGAGGTCAATGCAAAAATCTGCTCCGTAGCCTGCTCCATCTGCAGGGTCAGCGTATCCAGCTAGCCTGTAAGTGTATCTATCTCGGTACGTAGGTCTCTCACATCTTGTGTCAGGTCCACCATAGAAAACTCTCCCGAGTCCACCCTGCCCTGAAGAGTTTCAAGTGCACCCTCTGACCTGTCAGCCCGTGCTGTCTCTGCAGTCAGTAATCCTTGTATCCAAGCGATCTCTGCATGTAGGCTCGCGTCAGACACCACCGCCATTTCTGATAAACCTTGTAGTCTGGTGCACTCCATCTGAAGACTGTCTCGCTCTGTGATGAGAGTATCATAGGTCTCTTGTGCTATGTACCCTACGGGTGGCCCCTATGGCCCCTGTACCTGTGGTGGCACTAGTGGTACCTATGCCTGATCCTGTCCCTATGCTGGTGGGGGCCCCTGTGGTCCCTGATCCTATACCCGTGCCTCAGTTTGAGGTCTCACCTGTCTCTGCGGCCTCCTCCTCTAACCCACTGCCGAGGTCTCTGGGGCATCCCCAATCTCTGTACCATCATCCACGTTCAGGTCCCCTGTCGGCTGCTCATGAGAAGCCACCTGAGCTGGGTCAGTCAGTCTCACTGGTGTGTGCACCGCCCACCATGCTGCGTACTCTTGGGTCATATCTGCATCCGTGATGTCTGGCCGTGCCACAAAATCTAGCCATACCATATCCCTCCAGGATGCCCTCACTGTGAGAGCATCTGTATACCTGCCCCATGTCCCTACCTCCCCAGTGACATGAGGATGTAAGGCATCCTCTGCTACCACTCCCTATTGCAGCCCAAACTGCCGCATGACCCTAGACGGTCTGTACCTCTCTATCTGGTGGATAGTCCTCCCTAGTAGAAAGTAATTGGTCTAAACGTATGAGAGGTATAAAAAGTCCTCAAATCTATCCTCCACTCCTGCTGCCCAGTCCATAGCCCCCCATGGCTCGCACAACCTGTATGGGGTCCAACAGAAAACCTGTACCTTGTTTAGAAGTCGTTGCCGGTATCCAGTCTGACTGACATAGGTGTATCTCAGAGGGATCCTATATTTGCAGGCATAGGGATCCCCAGGATGATGTGACTCCCTAACCCTCATCGGTCAGAACACTGGAATGTGCTCCTAGGGCCATACTAACATCAGAGTCACCCCGGTCCCCATGTTGTGTACCTCGCGGTACGCAACCATGTGTAAATCCAGGTATAGCTATCCTAAGACAACATACCCCTAGCCATAAGAAGTCCCCTCCTCCAACATCTGAGTTAACGCCCATGACCAGCCCATACAAAAACTGTGTCCTGCCAGGTCTGCTAACATCCGTCCCCCAATCAATCCCGCAATGTAAAGGGCTATCTGCTTCAGTCTCTTATCAACTACTGGCTGCCAAGGCATCCAGGTGCGATACATTGAGATCTGCCTCATCAGTCGCCTGAATGCAATCTCCATATAGCGGTCACTATCCTCCAACCTATATCGAGGAATCGCCCCTCGGATAGGTATCCGTAGAATATTCCAGACATCCTTTAGGGTAATGGTCACCTCTCTAGTAGGGAAATGAAAAGTGGTGGTGTCGCTATGCCACCGCTTGATTAGGGCAGTCATCATCCCATTGTGCGTCTGTAGCCTAGGCCAATGGGGCACATAGTCTAACCCAACTACCGCTAATAGGCCCCAATCATCCTTTGTTAGCTGTGACTCCAACTCCATAGTGGGAGGCCAATTCTCTCACGATCCCAATGGTGGGAACTGCTCCTGCAAGATTTTGAGAATCCACTATGTCAGTCACCTTTTCTTCTAGTCCTAGTCTAACCCTTCCCAAAGTGGGGCATCTTGTCCCTAGGTCTTATGCCGACCCATCCCCGACCCCCGCTGGGTCTCCCATTTTCCCTCCTTTTCAGTGTTTACCATTTTAGGCGCAGACACCGGTTTAGCCGAAAATGCCGGTTCATACACCGGTGTCTCTGATGCACTTTTCTGCAGACTGACATCTTCAAAGATGCCGGTTCAGCACCATCGGCTCTGGAGATGCTGATCTGGGGATCAGCGTCTGCGAAGACATTGATCCAGGGATCGATGTCCTCGCAGACGCCGGTTTGAGAACCGACGTCTCCAGTCCAAAATTTAATTTTCCCCTCATAAATACCCCATCTACCCCCCCAAAGCATTAAATAACATTAATAGCAATAAATGCAAGGTCT
>MU226606.1:9191502-9229228 GCA_018584345.1 Thuja plicata
CTACCCTCTCCGCTGCTTGTGCTTCACCAAATCCTTGCCTCCCGCCTACTGCCTCCACTTCCCCTCCATGCCAAAACCCTACCCTCCTCCTCCGCCCATCCCTTTCCTCCGACTGCACACCACCTCATAGCACCATTCCTCTGCCTGAACTCCATAGGACAACACCACTCCTCCTCCCTCTCTCAGCCCAAAACTGTCACTCAACCTCCACAACACCGCTTGCGTGCAGCTTCACCAACCACCACCCCTCCTCTCAACCACTACTACCACCCAATCACTGCCCGAGCACCACCTAACCACAACCTTTGCTTTTCAGGGGTGGCGTTAAATTTGACAGCCATTTAGCTATCTTTTTATAGTAATATGGTTTTTCCTCGACAACTTGCAAATCGTCAAACTTAACATAGCAAACTGATGACTTTAGTAGGGAGTTTTAAATTTCTAACCCTCACCATTGAACATTTTGAATTTGCAGCTCATTTTCAAATCATCATATCTCGCTTGTTTTAACTCCTTTTTTCGAGCAATTTTTTATTTTATTTTGGGTAGATTTTCCCAAAGATCACTGTGGTGAAGTTAGTTTTTGATATTGCTTACTAGAGTTTTCATAAATAACTATTTTTGACAACTGTACCTGTCTAATCCTCGCTTTTGCACCTTTCCAAGCCTCGTATGGGCTCATACGATCACCTTTTCCAGTGCAATTTTATTTGAAAATGCATGATTTTCTATCTACTTTTTGAATACGTGATTTGTTTTCTGATTTTTTGATTTTGATAATATGGACTAATCTTTGGCTTTGATGTTCATGTGATTATCTTTTGCATACAATCTAACAGTGGTTTGTAGAATGTTATCCAAGAAGACTAAAACACAAACTACCCACGAATTAGTTTTACAGGTTGCCTTTGATTGATAGAATGCAAAACATCGTGCTTGCATCTTATTTTTGATTTCTTAAAATAGGAACCCACATGCAAGACTTCTTAAAATGAACATTTGTTTGATGTTTTAGGGATGGGAATAATTTCAGGAAATTATGCTCTCGCCCTTTTGGGATGATCAGAAATCCAGAAACATCTATTGTCATTCGCCGTTTGAGATCTGTAACCTTAGAGGGCCTGTCCAAGTGGGAAAAAGTACTCACCCTTAGAGAATGACCCAAGTAAGAACAAGCTAACACCAAGCTTCTTCGACTCACTATAATCAAAATGCTTCTCGAGGCAAAAACCTTGAAAGATAAGTGACATTTGAGCTTATACTCAGCTCTCACCTAACACAAAATACGGCCTTCGAGTCTCAATCATGTATCATGAACTATTTGTGCTAAGGTTCTCTATGGGGTTAGCAACCTGAATCACGCTTGCGTGGACACAAAGGATACGCTTAAACGGAGAACCTTACTAAAACCTTTTTCAGTTAGTGGCCAAAATTCTTTCTACTTGTTGATACGGGTGTTGTGAGATGCGCATGCCTAAGAAACCTCTCATGTACCCCTCTTGTTGAGATAGTAAATTTATCAGGATCCTCAGATCTTGAGAAATTTGAAGTTTGGTAGGCCTGAGAAGTGTGTGCCGTGGAGGGGAGCTAGTGCTGCCAAGCTTCTAACTGTTTGACTTGAATGGGTATTTTATTGTAAGAGGATTCAAACAAGTATTGTCCGTTTCTCGCCACCTAGGAATAAGGTTTACTTGATGTGCTTGAATAGCTAAGGGCTTCTTGATGTGTCTGGTGTGAGTGTTTACTGAAATAACAACAATAATCAAATAATCTAAAAATTGCACACTTTAGGTACTTGTCTGTCATATCTTGTCTAAAACATCAAATCAAACATCAAACCGATCATTCATATTCAAAATCTACACTTCTAGGTGTTAGCTGTCAACTCTTGTCTAAGTTTTTACATCTACTATCAAAACACTAAGAATCTATCAACTTGCTGTCCAATTCTGTATTCTTCTGTGAAGGTTCTATCTGAATTTTCACGAATCTGTGTTCTCATCAACATCATCACTAGTCTGTCTTTGACTGCAATATGTTGACAGTCTGACTTGTTGCTATTCTGAAATCTGATTTCATTGTGCTAGTCCAAGTGACTTGTTACTTTTATCATATTTGTCTACGTTTTCCTTATCCTGAGTTGCAAGAGTAGGTTCGTTAACCTTGACTCAAGATCAGATTCGTTCCTTCTCTCTCTCTCTCAGTTGGACTTTATCTCCTCTGTCCTTTGGTCTTCGACTTAATCATCACTTTAGATATCACTTCAGCAGCTGTTAGTCAATCAATCGATTCATCATACCTCATCTTCAATCTTCTATGCAAGCGCATCAAGACAATCTCACAATGTCTAAAATAAAATGGGCTAAACCTTATGGTCCTAATAACATGCAAGAAGAGATTCTTATGGCAGCTCTATCAAAACAACTTGAAACATTAAAATATGAAATCCAAGAATTAAAGGGAGAAAAGGATACACCATCCAACAAGTCCTCATCGATCTTTCCTTTTCTCTATGATCAGGAGTCATCCATACTTCCTCTTCAAAATCAGATGACAGTCTTTTCTATCCGCAAAAGAAAGATATTGCGAGTCAAGAAGTGTCTAATTACCCTTTAGAGAGAATCTTTACTCCTTTGGGACAATCTTATAAATCAGCATTGGAAGAACTTCTTGATAATGATCTCATCACATTACCTCAAGCCACATCATGTGGACAAAGATTCTTGAGTAACTATTGTGCATATCATCGACATAATGAGCATAAAACTTCATCTTGCATGGAGTTGAAACATAAAATTCAAGATCTCATAGATGATGGTATAATCGAAGTGGAAAATTTGAATGAATCATCTAGTGTAGATAATAATCTCAAGCATGATCAATATCAGGAATCCATGTCTAGCAATGGTTTGCATATCACATCTACTTCTTCCACCATTCCTCCATCTCCTAAAGCTTCACCATCACTATGTAGAACTGAGCCTAATGCTGACTATGTCTACCCTTAGGGACTACCTCTAAAAGAGATCCAAGCTAATCAATATACGTCTGCAAGTCTTTCTTAGGTTTCAAAGATCATCGACCCAAAGCTTCCATGTGCTTCAACTCTTATCATGCCTACTCAAAATGATACTCCATCAGCCTGTCAAGAATCCTTCATACAGATCAACACTTCTACCTCATCCTTAGAAGTGGCCCCATGTTAAGAGGGAAATCCAAAGTGTGAAGAAATAAATATCAGTAATGATCAAGATCAAGACACCATCCATCTTTATCCAATAGTTGACCAAAGTCACATACGTCAAGAGTCCCATGATGATCCTCTCATCCCCTTCCATGTCTTCCAAGAAGATATCCATCCATCTCCCATGCAAGATCAAGATATCATTTCTGGCATCTCTAATGGGCCTATTGAAAATCAATAGAAAGGTACCCTTTGTACACCATCTAAAGATCCTTGTCAAGATTAGAGCATCCCATCATCTCCTTGTCATGCTCCTCCATATCCACATCAAGAAAACATTGTTCCTCCAAATCTCTTGCAGAAAAATAAATCCCCTCAAGCTTCAATTGCTCCTATCAAAGCTACTCATACATATATTGATATAAAGATGAGAGTCTCGGCAATGAAGCTCACTCAAAAGATGTTGATATCCCTTCCATACCTTACATCCCTCCATTTTAACATAAGCATCATCCTTCACTATCCTCCAAATCCATCCTTGGTCCCTATATCCCAAAGCTGAAACCGTCAAACCTTCCATCTATATTGGGTCCTTATATCCCTCCATCCACCATGCCTATCAGTACTAGCTTGTCATCCACTTACCCCATCATACCTCAAGGTCAACAAAGACATGCACCCTTGAACTCTCCCTATCTATCCATCCATATGAATCATTCATATCAGCCCTATTCATCCACAATTCCCAAGTCTTTTAAAAGCAATTTGGATGTGCAATGAAGAAATTAGAAATTCAAGAATCCACGTACATATGAAGGTCACTATGTCCCATCTAATAAACATGTGACTACAATGAAAGATGGAATGTTCAAGAGACCACAAAGGTCCACTGCGCAAAGGATAAAATCAAAGAAAATATGGGTTCCTAAATCCATCATGGAAGAATTGCGTTCTAAATCCAAGCAAAGAATAACATCAAAGAAAATATGGGTTCCTAAATCCATCATAGAAGAATTATGTTCTAAATCATCCAAAAGAAAAGGAAACTCAAAAGCCATGTGGATTTCTAAGTCTCTTCCAAAGGACTTGGATACAAAAAGAAAATCAAAAGTTATGTGGATTCCCAAGTCTCTCTTAAAAGGCTTGAACAAAAAGGAAAAGTCAGAGTTGGCATCCAAGCTTCCAAAGTTTTCCACTTCATCTCCATCTAAACATCTCCCATCTTCTAACTCCATCTTGGGTCCTCGTATACCAAGATCCATATCCACTCATACGTCAAAGCCTCAAACTATTGCATCCACTTTTCCTCCATCCATCCACTACCCTTCAAGGGGTGTGTCAATGTTGACCTTATCACCTTTTCCATCCACCTCATATCCTTCCATCCCTCTTAACCAATCCCTCATAGAAATCCTTGGCTACCATCTCCCTTATCCCCCATATCATTTTTCTCTACCATCACCCTATCAACATCTTGAGCATACTTTTAGCGGCCTTGGCCAATCCTAGCATATCTTTCAAAGGAGCACTATCTAAAGAGCTAGAAGCTTAAGTTCCTCCATAAGATCAAAAACAAAAGTAAAGAAAAAGTGCCTTGGTGAAAACCTGGTAAACATGCACCTTGGTAGCAAAAGTAAAGAGATCAATCTGTCCTATGGTAAAAACCACTTCCTGTGGCACCTTGGATAAGTACCATGATGAAAACCTGACAAACAAGCGTCATGCGTAATTCCTCCTACTTGCACTCCTCACTTTGGGGAAAGTTCCTTCCATGTCATATTATCCATCATATCTTACATCCAGCTAGCACGTGAGCATCCATGTTCCTTCTGATGATCTTTACAAGGTTGAACATATCCATGAGCATCATGTATCCTGACATGCATTATCCTTTCCATCAACCTATTCACTTGCTCTCATCCATGATACCCTATGATGATCTTGCTTATCCCATGCCTATGATTCCTATCTCTTAGTATTCCTGCCATAATCCAAACCATCCACTTATACCTCCATCACCACTTATCTTGATTGTGCTATCATAGCTATATCCTATCTAACTGACCCCTTAGTCTTGATAAAAATGAAGAATGATAAAATGCAAAATAGTTCTTAGAAGTCTCTTGACATGTCCATTATTTTGGACTCCATAATTTTCATGACATCAGGTCATTGTCTTATATGCTATCCAACACCGCTCCATGAGCCTACATTATGATATTCATTTTTCCCTAGCATGGATAATCTTGAGGAGACTGTCTTTGAGGGTTGCATTCACCCTCTTCATCGATCATTGTCTATTCTCCTCATCCATCAAATTTATAATCCATCTGTAATGATCTCTACCTTTCTAGACATTGGGGGAAAACCAATGTGATCTTGCTTGAGATCAGTTAATCTCTGAAAAAATCTAAAATTTGAAAAAAGTCCTAAAAAATTATCATCTTGGTGAAAACCTAGCAATAGGTGCCTTGATGCATCAATCAAAAAAATAAAAAAATGGAAAAATACAAAAAAATTGAAAAAGAAGTAAAAGCCCCTTAGTGAAAACCTGGTAAACAGGTGCCATGGTAGAAAAAATAGAATCTTTGCCAAGTAGGTGAAAACTTGGTAAACGGGCGCCTCTTGTACTCAGTGCTCCATCTATCAATGCTCAGTCTTAGCAATCCTTTGATTTAGTTTGTACATATCTTTCAGTCACTTTTGTGTCACTTTGGTTCTTCTGAGAACCCTCTTGGCTTGAAACCGATCTAGAGTCATAACCTGGGGGAAATCAAATCAGATTTGTCCTTGTAGATAGAGTCAAGTCAGTTATCACCATTTTCTACTAGGGGCATGGGTCCCCAATTTTATCACATCTTTGGATTACACCAAAGTCAATAATCTTGTCATTTTTGAAGAACAACTCGCTACTGACGCAAACATGTGTTTCTCAACACCACAATCAACAATGTTTCTTAACACTATCTTTGGACACATCTGTGTTTCTTAAGACACATTGGATATCGCAAACATAAACAATAGATTGATAGCAATTAACCACAAAGCACTCACAAGAACAATGGTGTTTCTCAAGATCTCATACATATACACACTCAAAAACTTTGAAACTGGCTGAAGTATGCTGAACTTCTATTTGTATGCTGTTTGTTTTCACTGATTTCATTAATATTTTCTTTGTCTACTACTTGTTGGTGTAGTCCCGATGATCCATCAATGTCAAATAAACTGGGTGTATGTAGTAAGAGCTCCTGCATTAAGGTGGAAAAGCCTCACATCCCTCGATCCTATTTATTTGTACACCAAGGTGAGGTCGGAACTATCTCCTTGACTGTTATTGCTCTGTTTATTTATGCAAGATCGCACTTATGGTTATCTTGGATTTGAATGCCTCGATACTGGTGTACTCTTGCAACATCAACTGGAAATAATGTTCAGGTCATCTCGACTGTTGTGCCTTGATGCTTATGTTAGTTTCCCATATATTATCTGATGAAAGTCATATTCATATTCTTATGGTCGCAGTGACACGAGTAAAGATTGTATCGACTCCGATGTTCCAAAAATGCTCAATGATGAAAATTTTCAATGCTAAAGCTCAGTGAATACACCTTAGGTTGCATTCATGTTAGTCTGTATCTACATCTGCATAGTGATGAAATCAGCATAATAACTTTATCTCTATCCAATGTGAAGGATATGAGGTTCTTATCGATCAATCTTCTCATTTGTATGTGAACATGTCACCCCTTGCTAAATCAGCTGTCCTAATTTTATTTTTAGGATTGAAATCAAAATCTGAATTTGACCACTTGCACAACCAATGGAAATCTCTCATTCTTTTCTTCTAATCAATCCCTGTATCTTATTTTTGGTCAATCTTGGTCAACACGACCTCTCATCGAGTACATCTTTTGTCCTAACCACGTGGGACCTCTTTCTAATCAGATCAGTTTCTTCCTAAATTGTCTAATCAGTCAAATTGCTTCTCATGACTGGGGCAACTAGCCATATTTTGATTTTTCTCCCGAGGGGGCAGGATCAGGACATCAACATTCCAGTGATCACATCCTCAATCAAAACCCCATCGCTTGGGGCATCTCAGCTTCATCGCATCAAATCAAGTTGAGATCATCTTAAATCAAAGGAAACCTAATCAATGGTCTTAAACAGTGGTGAATACACTCAAAATCAAACAAGATTGGTCGTATACAGGCTATTCATTATTGAAACCAGATACATTGATCAAATTGGCTTCGTCGCTTCAAATCAAGTCAATTTTTTTGCTAATCAAATCTCTTAACGATAATTAGTTTCATCGCTTCAAATCAAACTGGCTATTCATTCAAACCAATCAAAAAGGTTTAAGAGTTCTTAACAGATGTTTAGTTTCATCACTTCAAATCGAAGTGAGCATTCTATTTTATATCTTTTGATTGATCTTTGTCCAATCAATCTCGAAGTCGGTCTTCTTCTTCAAAATAATGGTTTCATCGCTTCAAATCAAACTTTTCTGGGTCTTCTCACTAATAGGTCTTTGAATCAATGCGCTAATCGCACATCAATTCAAAGAGGGGAAAATGTAATCACCTAAAAATGGTCATCTAAACCCTAGACCCCCAATCTTAGCAATTAATCAAGAAACCCTAATCTTGATTACCCTAAGTCCTACATCAAACAGGCAATTATTGAATTCAAACTAATCTGACCTAAACCCTAGGTCCTAATTGATCATCTTACTTGATTAATTAATTAATTCCTAAAATCACATTACATTGAAATATATATCTTATGTTAATTATTTAATTGATATTATGACATTAATTAAATAAAAATTACAAAATTGTCAATTAAATAAAAAAGGAATTAAATTAATTATAAAAATATAAATGTACATTCACAATCAATTAATTTATTAAAAATGCGTATGACATCATCAAATTCAGTTGAATGATTATCAAAATGGAAACAATCCAGTTCCACTTAGTTAATTGATTCTGTACTGTTTATCATTTTGGAAACATTTCAGTTAACTAAAAACTGAATATAGAAGTTTCCAAAATAACTGATCAGTCAGTTTAGTCAACTGACTCTCTCAACCAATCGAATCAATTGCACATGGATTATGCTTCTTCAATCGAATCTAAGCCACTCTTTTTTTGATCTCAACCGTCGATTCGAGAGAGATTTTCTATAAAAGAGAAACTCCTTTCCTTCACAAAGGATCCTAACCTTTTATTTAATGTTATTATACTGCATTTTTGTTTTAGCTTTCTTGCATTCTTAGCATTTATCTAGAATTGTTGTTTACTTTTGATTCAAGCATGCAAATCTAATCTTAGAGCACACTTTGTTTTGGGTTTAAAACTGAATATCTCACATTTCAATTGGTGCTCTAAAACTGAATCTTAAGTAGATTGGATTAACCACAAATCTAAATTTTGCATAATCATCTTAGATCATTTAGCATAGCTTTTAAATCCTTCATTTAGGTTTAGTGTGTAGTCACCGAGCTTGCAATGACCTAAGAGAAAGCTCATACTCCTACCTTCTAGAAGGTAATAGTTCAACTCTTTCAGACATGTAGGATGACTGAATCCATATTCATTCCTGTATGCAATTGAAGAATAATGACTATGTTGAAGTGTACTGCTAAGTAAGAAGGCCACTTTTAGGACGCACAACCTCAATATACTTTGATTTGCTAAATGGAGACACCCTTCTCCATTGATGTGCTCTTTAGATATTGAATGACTTGTGATATGTGGAATGCTCTCAAATTCAACACAACAAGAGGATTCTAGCAAGTTTTGGGCATAGAAATGATAGAATGAAAATTGATGGATTATTAAGGGAGAAGGCTCCAATTCATAGAGCTAGAAGAGGATGAGTGAAAAGTTGAGAGTAAAAGGATTATGGAGGGATAGAATTGAGTATGAGGAGATGATTTGGATTAAAATAATATCCTTGTGACATGTGGCAAGGCCTTGGAAAGAACACTTGTCATGGGGAAGAGGGAAAGCTGAGCTCACAAATGTGTGATTGACCTTGGAAGAACATGAGAGTGACAAGTAGAAACAATTATAGCAAAGTGGAAGAGGTGTAAGAGAGGAAATAAAAAATGGAAAAAAGAGGAAGTATTAGGTTGGCTATAGAGGTTAATTGTCATCTCCTACATGTATTAGCACCATATAAAATATTTAGTCACATATTGAGTTAGAAGAGTGGGAAGAATGGGAAAGTGACAAGTGCATGTCATATGTGGGAATGTGGAATTAAAATTAGAAGAAATTAGTCACATGTGGGGGAAGAATTTTGAATTAAAAGAAATGTTAATGGGGTTAGGAATCAAGGTGATTAGTTAATTAATCAAGGATTATTTAACTAATAAAGAATTAGAAGAAATATAGGATTAACTCGAGGGTCAAGTTTAATTAAATAGGATAAATTAAACTTTAGGAATAAGTGTTGGGAGTGTTTAATCAATTAAATTAATTAGAGATTAGAAGAATAAAGAAAAAATGTAATCAATTAATTAAACTAATTACATTGGGAGTTTACAACTAATTAATTTAATTAATTATTAGGTATAGAAGAATAATTAGTGACAAGAATTTAATAAATTTGTCTAGTCAAATTTAGGGTGTCTACATTTTGCCCCTCTTTTATGTGGTGTTTGAAATGCCATTATGTCAATGAAAAGAAGCCCCAATGTGAGAGGAATGAAGGTCATAGAGGTCGCAGTGCAACAACAATGAAGGAAGGGTTATGCCCCCTTGGGAGATTGATGCAAAAATCAAGATTTTGAGGCATTGTCTTGAAAAATGATGAGAAGGGGAGAAAAAGGAGGAGAAGTGATGAAATCAAGGATGGAGAAACCTCAAGGAGATTAGTCTGATCCTTGCAACCAATACTACATAATGGAAAAAATAAGCCAAGATGGATAGAAATGAGAGATCAACCTTCTATTATTATCATAAAATCATATACAACAAATCTGCAACATGTAGTCTCACATGCCAAGCATACATACCTAATTATGATAAGAAAAAACTTACAAACCCTAGCCAAATAATGCTAAATAATGTTCTAAAAATCATCTTCCCTTAGGAACAAGTCCATAAACTTATAAAGCAATCACAACACCAGGTCGGCCCAGAAAAGATCACATTTCCCAATAAAGAGAAAACATGTTACAACAAATAGGTCAAGATCCAAATAATCTAGAAAAAATCCAATGAAATAAATAAGAGATTTGATCATACAATAAAGTTGGCCTCAAAGATATCAATAAGCTGGAATGATCACATACAAAAATTCCCATCGGAAGATCAAAAAATGATTGGAAAACACAATGAATGACTAGGAAAATGAGGAACATAACAGTCTTGCAAAGAATCTGTAAACTATCACACACAATGAATCCAAATGATATGAGATCATATGATAAGGACCAACATGAAGCCACAAACACACTATAGTGATCACAACACAAAAGAACAAGCACAAATCGACCACTAATAGAAACACCAGACTGATCAATAGGAAAGCAAATATTTTTGTTTGATCCAGGATTGCTAAGATCCCAAGATGCTCCTGCATCAGACACCTGAAGTACTTGAAAAGAGATCCTCTCACTTTGGTAGGGCCAAAGGAAAACCAAAGTAGTCAATCTTAGCCTAAGAAATCTATGAAGAACCTTCAACTGGTATGTCCTTCCATTTTACAAGATACTCCATATACTGCTTACCTCTTGTACTTTGACCAACTTTTCTATCCAAAATATTCTCTATAGATGATCCATCTATTTCTTAGGATAATTCTGTCGAACATATGATCCTTCACTACTACTGCAATATGATTCATGATACTCATACAAATTGACTACATTGAATACTGGTGATATATAAATTTCCTCTGGTAATTCCACTTCTTATGCATTCTGTGAATCGAATCTCCTCAAGATATTACAAGGACCAAACTTCTTCATCCTCAACTTGTTATAAGTACCAACAAGAAATCTACCCTTCTGCAAGTCTACCATAAATTCATCTCCTACATGAAATTCCTTATGTATTCTCATGTCTGCTCTCTTCTTATAAACTTGATTCATTTCCTCCAAATGATGTCTCACTCCTTCATGTAATGATCTCATAACCTCAAAAAATTCCCCTCCTTCATCACTTTTCTTAACATCACAAATGATATCCCTTAATTATGCTACTCCCTTAGGATTAAATCCTGTACCCACTTCAAATGGTTTCTTCCTGTATGCAAGGAAATAAAAGTCAAAGGAATACCTAAACTAGTTAAACATTCAAACAACTAATTCAAAACAACATATAATATTAGACCTACAAATAAAACTAACAATCAAAAGGGAATGCAAACCTCAAACCCAAAGAGCCTTCTTTGGAGTGTATATTTTTCCAAATGGATTGGATGTGTTCTCAAGAAGTGCTTCAAGCTTCAATGGTGTATGAGTATGGATTCTAGAGTGATTTTGGTATTACGATCTTTTGGTTGATTATTTTTCTCTTCAAATGGGCATGATAAAAATGCATGAAAGATGGATGATTTGTGAAGGGAAGAGGGTTCAATTTATAGGCAAGAAGAGGGTTGAATGGATAGTTGAGATGCAAAGATGAGGAAGGGTCAAGATGCATCCAAGAGAGAGCACATGGATTGTGCTTTCTCAAATTCATGGCATTGTGACAAGTGTCACAATGAGAGAAGAGTTGAGAGGACATTGGGGGTTGGAGTAGGATTGGGGAATGTGACCATTTTGGGGAGTGTGAAGGGATTTGGAGAAGTGTGAAGAGGCTTGGGGGATGTGAAAAAAAGAATTAAATATTTCTTTGGAGGGGACAAGAGTGTACGAGGATGTAAGAGATTGTTAGAATAACTAAGAGAGGGGGGCGGGGNNGGGGGGGGTGGGTGAATCAGTGGCCTTAAAAATTAATCCAATAATTCAATCCAAAACTTTATACCACAAATATAAACCTCTAGTTATCTTTAGTCCTACAAGATGTATGCCTTGTGTAAATCTAACATGTATATACTGCTTGGTGTTTATACCTTTTATCCTTTCCTTAAGCTTTACCGAATAGCAGTCTATCTTTTCTTAACCTTTACCAAAATATAGTAAATAACTTAGTGTTTACCGATCAATCCTGTTTTAGTAATGTGTAAAGAAAAACATCAAAGTAATGAACCAAATGCACATTTGACACATGGGTTTTTAACATGGAAACCCTGTTAGGGGAAAAACCACTTGGGACCGGTAACCCAAAATTTTCACTCTTTCGAAGTGAGCTGAGTGAAGAGCCAACCCTGTTAAAGGTTACAAACACACTGTTAAGTGTGACCTTGTTAGAGAATTTATCACTAACAGTTTATCACTTGACCTTGCATTTACTATGCTGTCAACATGAAAACCTTTTGATACTCCTTGGGATGTATCTCAATATATAATTGAATCAATGGTTAAACTAAATCAGTATATGATATGTTCATAAATACAACTTAATCTTGCAGATGTTAAAATATATTGTAAGCTCATAATACCTCTTCTAATCAATGTTCTATTCAAGTCATTTTATCCACTTCTTTCTACTCGGTGAATTCTGTTTCTTCGCTGTTTCTCAATGTCTGCTAAAATCTTAGCTCTGTTCTTTAGATTTTATGATTAGATCTGTATGAAGACTTCTATCTTCACCAGAATTCTCTTTAGGATTCCTCTTTTGATAATGAATTACTTGTCTCTTTATATAGACATGATTTCACCATTTCTATCCTTCTTGTTTTCTTCGTTTATCACTTCTTGATATGTAAAGCTCGCCATGCTTGCTTTAGTTTTAATATGTAAAACTCTCCTTGTTTTCTGAAATAAAACATGCTTTAAATGTCCTTCTTATCTTTAGCTTTTAACTGACCGATGAAAACAAAGTAATCAAATAGTTAACTCTATAATTAGCTTTGCCAGCTAAGTTGTTTTATCATATCCTAACTTCAGTTCCTGTCAGTCACACTTCAGTTGTGCTCGATGACTACTGCAGATAGCTCGGGCATCAACTTCAGTTCTGTTTGGTGACAATTATAGTTAGCTCGGTAATGCTTGCTCAGGTATCACTTGCTTAGGTAACACTCTCCATTGGGTAACACTATGAACTTCTATGCTCGGGTTTCACTGTCACTCAGGGTTTACTGTCACTCGGTGTACATGATTACCGATGAAAAAAACTTTGTCTCTTCAAATATTTAAGTGTTGTGACAATATGTGTATGAGAAATCATACCATATCAATTTGACATCAATGACAATACAATACACTAACTGATTTAATGTCTTGCATATACCTTCTGCATCTCAGTGATCATCAACTTTGTCATCTTCAAACATTCAATCAGTTATAGTTCATCAATCTCTCCCTTTGGCCTTGATGGAAACATACTACATACTACTAATACATTATGAAATATATTAGTGAATTCTATTTCTTCTCTATTTCTCAATGTCTACTGAAATCTTAGCTTTGTTCTTCAGATTTTATGATTAGATCTATATGAAGACTTCTATCTTCACCAGAATTCTCTTCAGCATTCCTCTTTTGATAATGAATTACTTGTCTCTTTATATAGACATGATTTCACCATTTCTTTCCTTCTTGTTTTCTTTGTTTATCACTTCTTGATATGTAAAGCTCACCATGCTTGCTTTAGTTTTAATCCATAAAACTCTCCTTATTTTCTGAAATAAAACATGCTTTAAATCTCCTTCTTATCTTTAGCTTTTAATTGATCAATGAAAACAAAGTAATCAAATAGTTAACTCTATAATTAGCTCTGCCAGCTAAGTTGTTTTGTCATATCCTAACTTCAGTTCCCATCGGTCACACTTCAATTGTGCTCGGTGACTAGTGCAGATAGCTCGGGCATCAACTCCAATTTTGTTTGGTGACAGCTGTAGTTAGCTTGGTAATGCTTGCTCGGGTAACACTGTGAACTTTTGTTCTCGGGGTTCACTGTCACTTGGGGTTTACTGTCACTTTGTGTACATGATTACCGACGACAAAAAATTTGTCTCTTCAAATATTTAAGTGTTGTGACAATATGTGTATGAGAAATCATACCATATCAATTTGACATCAATGATAATACAATACACTAACTGATTTAATGTCTTGCATATACCTTCTGCATCTCGGTGATCATCAACTTTGTCATCTTCAAACATTCCATCAGTTATAGCTCATTAATCTCTCCCTTTGGCATTGATGGCAACATACTACATACTACTAATACATTATGAAATATATCAGTTGTAGTTCGTCAATCTCTACCAAACTTTTTTTTTCTATAACAAATACAAATGTATGACTCTCGATAAGCTCTTCTATTTTAGATTTGATTCTCGCAGAGTACTTCATTCTTTATTCCCTTTACTGGATAGATGTAGCAACTTCTGATTCTGTCTCTCCCTTTGATGTAGAATCTCTTCTCCCTTTTCTGGATAGATATGCAATGTTAATTTTTCCAATTCTCTCCCTTAGATGGATATTTATTTGAATCTTTCTTTGATGTTTTCTCTCCCTTTGATTGTTCCTCTCCTTGATGGATGATTATGATAGAGATATCATATCTCTTTTCCCTTTGAAAAAAAAATATTTCATTGAATACTTCTCTCAATATTCATTAAGTTCATCTCTCCATATTCATTAAGTACATCTCTCCCTTTGACAGAAATGCCAAACTATATCTTCCTTTTTTTATAATATATTCCTTGAATTTCCTCTCCATCAACAATACAATAACCCTGGTATTTGGTGCAGATAAGTACCTTTCTGTGTACTGATATATCTTTGTAGTCCATCTCTTTTCTTGCATCAACATGAATGATCTTTTGATAATGTGTAGGCTGATGCAGCCTCCTAGTCAGCTTAGTGATCAATAGACAAGTGTCAGACCCCTAGTCTCTTCCTGAGGTACTCAAATGTATCTTTAGGCAATGGCTTTGTGAATATGTCTGCTAATTGTTCCTTGGATTACACATATTCCAGTATCACCTCTTTCTCTTGCACTTGTTCTCTTAAGTAATGATACTTGATAGCAATATGCTTTGTCTTAGCATGCATGAAAGGGTTCTTTGAAATGTTGATAGCACTAGTATTATCACAATAGATAATCACTGGTTCAATAATTTTCATATTCATACCTTCCAGTAATTGTTTGATCCATGCAATGCTAGAGAAATTTGCAGTAGCAACCACATATTCTGCTTCTGCAGTGGATTGAGAGATGCATCCTTGCTTCTTACTTATCCATGTGACAAGTCTATCACCCATGAAGAATGCTCCTCCTATTGTGCTCTTTCTGTCATCTATGTTTCTAGCCCAATCAACATCTGTATAGACTTGAAGCTCAAATTTGCCTTCTCTTTTCTACCATAAGCCATAGTCTTCGGTATTCTATAGATATCTCAAAATTCTTTTGACAACAGTCATGTGTGATTCCTTAGGATTAGCAGAGAATCTTGAAACTATTCCATCTGCATGTGCTATATTTGGACTAGTATGTACAACATACATGAGTTTTCCAATCATAGATCTATATAGAGTATGATTTACCTTGGTTGACTTGTCTTCCTTTGTCAGCTTGAATCCGGTTGCCATAGGTGTTCCAACTGGTTTGGAGTCCTCCATCTTGAATATCTTGAGAACTTCCTTTATGTATTTGGATTGTGTGATGTATATGCCTGCATCCTGTTGAAGAATCTGTAGACCAAGAAAGAACTTGATCTCCCCAAACATTGACATCTCAAACTCTTTGATCTTTTCAACAACAAATGATTTACATAACATATCATTACCTCCAAATATGATATCATCAAAAAATATTTTAGCAATCAGAATGTTATCATCAATATCTTCTTTTAAATACAGATTACTGTTATCACTTGTTCTTACAAATCCAATAATTATGAGATATGAGCAAAGTCTTTCATACCATGCTCTTGGTGTTTGTTTCAATCTATACAAGGCTTTGTGTAGTCTACAAACCATGTTTCTCTTGTTAGGATCAACAACCCTTATGGTTGTTCAATGTATACCTCTTCTTTGAGTATTCCATTTAGGAATGCAGATTTGACATCCATTTGGTATACCTTGAATCCTTTGTAAGAAGCATAATCAAGTAGAATTATGAATCCTTCAAGTCTAGCAATGGGTGCAAAGGTTTCTCCATAGTCAATACCTTGTTCTTGTGCATACCCTTTGCATACTAGTCTTGCTTTGTTTCTTGTGACTTCTCTATTCTCATTTAGCTCGTTTCTAAATATCCATTTGGTACCAATGACATTCTTGTCATCTGGTCTAGGTACTAATGTCCATGTTTCATTCTTATCAATCTGTTCTATCTCCTCATTCATAGCACTAACCCATTCTTTATTTTCAAGTGCAGTATTGATAGATTTAGGCTCAAAATCACAAATTAAATAGCTAGTGTTCAGAATTACTTCTTGTTCTCATTCCAGCCTTTTTGTCTGCTATGATCTGGTTCTATGGATGGTGTCTTATGACATACTTGGAAAGTACTAGTTCAGCTCTTTGTTTATCATTTTGATCATCATCTTGACCTTTATTCTGATCTTCATCACTCGGTACATCATTTTGAGCAATTTCCTAATTTTTAGTGTTTGCAGCTTGATGCTCGGGTGCATTGTTCAATCGCTCAGGAGTGATATTTTTGCTTAGGAAGAGTGTCAGGTTCTTCACTATAGACAAACCTGTTGTAGTCTTCTGGTTCTTTTATTCTTTCATCATCATTTTTCTCAGCAAATTCATCCACTTTGATATTTGCACTTTCAATGATTTTGTTAGAGGATTTGTTAAGATATTTACAAGCCTTGCTTTTGGTAGAATAACCTAGAAATATTCCTTCTTCACCCTTGGATTCAAGCTTTCCATTTCTATCATCTTTCAAAATATAACATTGACTTCCAAAATTTTTGAAGTAACTTACATTGGGTGTGTATCCATACCATAGCTCATAAGGTGTCTTATTGGTGTCTTTCTTCAATTGAACTCTATTTAATGTATAGACAATAGTATTGACAAATTCTCTCCAGAATGTTTAAGTGATGCCTTTCTCAATCATCAATGTTCTGGCACAATCAATAATGGATCTGTTTCTCCTCTTAGCAATCCCATTTTTCTGTGGTGTTCTTGGTGCAAAAACCTGTCTTTGAATTCCATGCTCATTGCAAAAGTTAGTGACTTCATCAGAAATAAATTCTCCTCCTCTATCTGACCTTATATATTTTAGTTATTTTCTTCTTTGATTTTCAGCAATGGTTTTATAATTTAAACATCTTGAATGCTTCTGATTTCTCTTTTAAGAGCATAACATTCATAATTCTAGAGTAATAATATACAGATAGAATGAAGTATCTATCACCATAGTAGCTCTTAGTTCTCATGGGTCCACATAAGTCACTATAGACTAAATCTAGAATAGCATTTGATGTGTAGGTTTTTCTCTTGAAACTAGACTTTATCTTTTTACCCTTTTGACAATTCTTACACATGATATGGGCAGGTTTTGACATGCTCGGTAAGCCTCTTACTTTTCTTTGATTGCTTATCCTAACCATGTTGTCAAAATTCACATGACATAACATTTTATGCCACAATGATATGTCTTCGTTTCTAGCCATAAAACAAGTGGTATTAATATCATCAAGATAGAATAGGTTACCTTTTGTCTGTTCACTAGTTCTGATCAACCTTCCTAATTCATTTAAGATGTTTGCATTTTTGTTCTCAAATGCAACTCAGTGACCTGTGTTATTCAACTGTGAAACACTCAATATATTATAGTTAAGTCCTTTCACCCAATATGCATTTTCACATCTGATCAGCTTATTCAAGATTATGGTTCCTTTACCTTCAACCAGACAAGGTGAGTCATTACCCATTCTTACTGATCCACCATTATAATATTCAAAAGTTTCAAACTTTTCCTTATCTCCAATCATGTGGTGAGTACACCCACTATCAATAATCCAGACATCATTCTTACTAACCTTAGATATGTGTGCAGCCTCAACATACCTTTCTTCTTCATCTGAATCATCTTTCATAGTGTAGACATCCAAAAACATTAATATTATTATTAATTTTAAATTTGGGCTTTTATTCATGTAACTATTTAATTTAATCAATTAAATAGTTTCATCATTGGTATTTATCAATAATCTAAATACTATCCTAATGTATTTTACTTAAATATATTTGACTCACAAAATCCCTTTTTAATAAATTCATATTTATTAAAAAAATCCTCCATATCCCTATTTCTTCTAAACTATGATTTATTCAAATCTAATTTGAATTATAATCTAAACCCAACAAAGAGACCTATTAATCCAATTTAGAAGTCTATCCTAAGCCTACCCTATTCCTACTCTACACCCATTACCTCACTTCCTAAGCATACTCCCCCACCTAATCATCCTCTAATCCTACTTAAAAGGGTGATTCTTAACCCTTTTAGTGCTAATGGAATGCTCACACATGTGTGAAATTCTCTCCAAAATGGTCACCCATTCCTCTTAAATGTTCTTACATATTTGTCCCCCACTTGAAAATATTGAGCCACTCAAACATTTAATGCTATGTTTGACCCTTGAATGACCATCCCTTCCAAGCCCATGTGTCCCTTACGTGGTTCTTATGTGGATGCCAAATGAGTGCCACCTCATTCAAGCCCTTCTCCTCTCTCCCAAAAATCTATAAATAGAGGCCTTCTCCTCTTGTATTATCATCTCATTCTTGCATTGTTATTATGCTATTTTAGTTTTAAAAGTTCATTGCTAGCTTCATGCTTTTTATTCTTAAATCACTTAGAAGTTACATTCTAGGATAATGTTCATTGAATCATAGTTTCTTCTTGCATTTGAATATCATTTTCATAAGTTTAGATCATCTTTGAGAAGAATTTGAGACTAGTTTTTAATACTAGCTCTTGAATCTCTTATTTTCATCCAATCTTGCATTCACATTTGCATTGCATTGGGGATCCATTTCATTTGTGTTTGAGAGAGGACACTTACATTCAATCTAAATGATCAAATCAAACAATTAATATAGGGTGCACTAACTTGTTTTAGCTCAATTTGATGTTATGAAGATTTCTTGTTGGTTCATGCTTATTTCATGATTTATGTGTGCTAACCCGCTAACGTTTCATGTTTAAGCTTGCTCTCAACAGATTGAAGATTTTCTCGTACACATTCTGGCACGCTCGGTGGGACCCACGTCCCTAAAATCTTTCTAAATTTCTTATCTTTTTCTCTCATTTTTACCAAACTTGGGGATCAGTGTCTGCGATTTACATAGAGGCATCTGCGCAAATGCCTGTTCTTCCTGAACTACCATTCAACGTCTGCTCTAAACCAGCATCTGGGCAACCAGAATAAGTGTTTCTACTTTGGATTGTTTTGCTTGAGATTTTACAAACCTAACATTTCATTTGTCAAGTTCTATTGTGTTTCTCACTGCTTTTTGATATTTAAGCATTCTATTTTTTAGCAGAAATCAATTTTACAAGCAACCATAATGTCGAAATGTCATTAAGGGAAACAAATTCTTGATAAATCATTAAAGAACATTAGCTTTTAAGCTTTGAGAAATCTAAGAATAGGTTTTTTGATCGATTTGAGAGCTAATAAAGAAAGAACAATAATTTTTTTTTGCTGTCTTTGCTATGTTTTTGGCCTTGCAGGTACAACAATGTCTGTGCAAATGCTGGCTCATGTTTTGGCATCTGCAAAAACACTAGTTCACATTTTGGCATCTGCACAAACACCGGCTCAGACCAATCACCGATCAACGTCTGCACTTCATAGACCGATGTCTCCACTAGAATAGCTTTTTTTCGGTGTTCTGTGTTTTCTGACATATTTTCTGTTTCTGTCATTTTTGGGTTAAAACACAGAATCGACATCTGCACCCTGAATCAGCGTCTGCGCTCTGTCAGACTTTTATTTGTCATATTATAACAAATTTTTAAGTGATTTTTTATGGTTATAATGCTTTTCAAAGGCTAAATTTTTGAAACTACTAACTAGTTGTGTTGCAGCACCGCTTGCCAAAGACACGAATTCAAAATATTACTCACATTTGTCTTGCAGGTTACCTCAATTTAAATCAACCAAACAATCATGTTTGTTAGCATTTTCTTAGGCACCTACACTAATTAGAGAGATCTTTTTGTCTAATCCAAAGCAAGTGTTAGGGGATTATATCTCTTCCCTTTTTGGGAAGATCAAAAACCTAGATGCATTTGCTTTGTGTTAAACAATTAAATCTTTGGGAACAAACTAAGCTTGTCTTGCATGTGTGTGGAGACAATAATACTGGACAGGAGAGTATGCTCTTTTCCCCTTGTGGGAAAATCAGAAATCTAGACTCCTTTTTGTCACCCATCCAATTGATTTACAAGTTAATCCTTTAGATGGGGTTACCGGTTGAGGGAAAAATCTCCTGGGAATGACCCATGTTAGAATGAGGTGTAAGCCACACCACTCCAACTCACGTTAATAAAATTTACTCCTTGGGTTTAAAGCCTCAAGAGTCGGTTGGCATTTGAGCTTATAATCAGCTCTCGTCTAACATAGGTGCAGCCTTGCGGTCTCAATCATGTTTACGTGACCATTTTTGTCAAGACGCTCTATGGGGCTATACACCTGAATCGTGCTTGCGCTAACATAGATGATACAATCAAATGGAGAACCTTACTAAACACTCTAGGCTTAGAAGCTACTTGGAACACCCCCGAAAGGTGATAATGTTTTTTCAAGGATGATAGTAACTTCCCTAAGATCACTCGTACATTCGTGCCACCCTGAGCATTTGGAGTCAGCTAATATGATGTCATGACTAGAGCCATTGCGTGCTCGGTGATGGCTATATTCTGATTAGCTCTTGTGTGTGTGCCTAAGCTTGCGAGAAAATATTTTCATGCTACACCAATTCCTTAGGTAGAATTGTGTTTGAAGTGTTTGAAGAACATTGACAAAATCCAAAACACGAACATAATACCCAACAAACAAATTTGTCACACTTGCTTGTATCCTTCAAGGTTGCTTTGTCCCTTGTCAGATTGTTTTCAAGATACATGTCTATTATTTTATGATTTGAGTGTGTTAAAACTGGTTCTTGCCATTGAAAAAAATCTATTTAAAATTAGAAAGAGATCAAGCTTTTGCCAAATCATCAAAACACCATCCTTTTTGTAGACTACCATGAGCTTCAGAATTTTCTAGAATCTGCAAAATTTAGTTTTTTATGAGATATATCCTAGAGCCTTCAGTTTCTCATCCAAAATAAAATCTTTTTACTATAGGACATGACCGATTCCAAGAAGCACAAGAAGGTGAAAACTCCATTACCCCTCGTGCACAGAGAACAAAAGAATACAACCTGAGAGGCTACCAAGTACCAACACAACGTTGATTACATCAAGCAAGAAACTCATAAATGGGAAGAATTTGACAAAGTGATATACAACAACAAGGTTGCTCACTTCATGGGCAAATATCATCTAAACGTTGCTTTCGTTAGATTTGAGCAATATGACTAGCTGGTCTACCACAACAAACAACCATTCCTGCTCTTCTTAGGATCACTTAGCTTGCATTTTTAGGACCTCCCTTAGGTTTTCATCTTTAGAAACACATCACACACTCATCCTAGCATAATCCAACATAAGCCAATCCAATCCTAGTCAACCTAGCATCATCCTAATCATCATCTAAAGCATCCCTAATCTCATCCCTCACTTGGTATTGCATCCCATTTTGAGTTTCTTAGACATACATCTTAATCAAAAACCCCATCCTTAAGTGTCCTTAAACTAATCATTGTTTTAGGATAATCCCCTTTGCCTTTGCAACCTCATCACCTTGATCTAAAGGTTGGTTCGCATTGATAGAGAATCTCATCCGCCGAAGACCACAAGTCTTTCCTAGGTAGACAATCAAATCCACCTGATCTTACACTAGGGAAAGAAACCCTTAAGCATTGCATACACCAAGTCATCCTTAATCCTTAGGAGTATATTCATCATCCTAGATGCTTCGTCTCAATTCCTAGTCCTAGCACCATCATCCTTAGCTTCATTGGAATATCCTTGCATTACATCTTGCATCTCAAATCCCCTTAGGATAATCATTTCATGCCACCTATTACATGAGCCAATAAGAAGAGGAAGGACATGGACCCTAATCTTGCAACTAGTTCATCTAATCCTACAATTGACCACACTAACGCTATGGTATCCTATGCACCTCAACCCAATGAACAAGTTGAGCACATTTGGGTAGACACTAATGAGACTCCCACCATGAGTACCATAGAGACATTTATCATTAATCTAGGGCATGTCCACATGGTGAATGCCATGAGTGGATGGAACAACAGTCAGGTAATCTTAGACATTCAACAAAAAGGACTCCAACTCCCACCTTGGCTTATACCCATGCTTATCACATGACCTATGGCACTCCTAGGGGAATTTTATCATCCCATTAGAAATGAAGTTGTTGATCCACTTCAGCAAGCTCTAGAGGTGGGAACTATTATCTCACAAGTAGTCTAACCTTCCATCCCACCCTCCATCATGTACATGAAACCTCCATCTACCTTGTCCACAGTCATGGGAGCTATGCCTCCTAATCCAAAATCAATAGCACAAGCAATACCTCTTATCTCTATGCAAGCACTTGCACCTCCTCAACCCATAGTTGGTCCACTTTCACAAGCATTCCCAATGTTTGCAACCCAATTCCCACCACCACCAGCCAACACTCAACAAACCACTATTCCACCCATCACAACTTTGCCCATTCAAAATGCACCACCCAGTTCACAACATCAAAGCATCCAAATCTCCATGCCTGTTCTACCTTTTTCTTCCACCACATAACCACAACAGTAAAGACAATTCACCACAGGCATGCCACCCACAAATCAGTACAACCAACCATTATTTTTGCAAGGGCCCACCTTCCCCGCTCCACTAGAAACACAACCACAATATATGCTAGCACTTCTTTCACAAGCATAATCCAACCCAACACAAATTCACATCCCACCTATCCAGCAACAACAACCAATCTAGCAACAAAAACCTATTCGGCAACAAGCCCAATAACAACAACTGCAACATCAAAATGTCAATGCATTCATATCCCAAGCACCACAACAAAAAACTAACTACTTTACAGCTGCACAACCAATCATCCAAACTACCCAGCAGCGACAACCACAAACACAAGGGGGAAAATCCCTTCATGACACAATTACTGCAGCAGCTCGCTAATCCTTTCACTAACACGCACACTTTCATCCAACCAATGCAACAACAACAAACTCATTTTGCCAACTAAATAGCCATGCCATCTTTCATTGCATCACAAAGTGTTCCACCACCACAACAATCCAGTGTTCCCATTAAATCCACCATAGCCACTGGGGGCATTCCACCGCTAGAAACCTTTCCCCGTCCTTCGGTAGAATGACACCACCACCCTATGTAGGCCAACAACAGGCTCAGCCCACTTATCAAATTCCCCAACAAATACAAGCATACTTCCAGCAGTTACAACAACCCTATCAGGCGTTGCCACCTCCTCCACCACAATACTCCTTTCAACCGCAATTTCCACCAAAATAACCCATCTACGCTGACCAACAACCTCCATACCAAACACAACAATATCCTCCATAGAATCCCCCATATTCGCTATTTGATCCATATTAGATTCATGGAACCAATGCAATCAGGGTTAATAATCCTCCCACACAAATCAATTAGGAATGGGAGGAAATGAAGAATGCTCTCAAAGAGCTAAAAGCAGGGACCGAAGCTAAAACATTCAAGTTTGAAGAGGTGTGTCCTTACTCATTTTATCAATCTATCACTGCAATAGCCTTTCCCAAGCACTTTGAAACACCCAAGCTTGATAAATATTAGGGGAAGGGAGATCCTGTGAGCCACGTGAAATAATTCTACATGGCATGCCAAGAGGTGGCCTATAACGATAACTTCCTCATGAGACTATTTCTCAAAAGCTTAGGAGGGACCACTCTTGAGTGGTTCTACAAAATCCCCTACGACACAATCTCTACTTTCGCTGAACTATCAGAGAAGTTTGTGGCCTAATACATGCACAACATAGAGAATGAACTCTCCCTCCTTGATTTATGTAATTCCAAACAAAAGGGAGGAGAGAGCTTGACCGATTACCTTCAGCACTGGCAAGGGCTTACTACAAGGTTGTCCTATCAACCCCTCAAGAAAAATCTCATAAAAATATTTATTAACAACCTCCAACCCAAGCTTGCCTACCATATGCACATGAATTGTATACAAAGTTACCAGGACATCAAGATCAAAGGCATGGATCTTGAACGAGGTCTCATAGAAGATGGTGCCATCAAGCACTACAAAGAACCTCAACTTGACAGAAATAATAATGATCGATCATGGTATTGAAAAAAGAACAAGAACATAGTAAATGACGGAGCCACTGACACCAAACATGTTTAGGTCATGGTGGCCGGTCCCAACACACCTACCCAAAATTATCAGCAAGCACCGCTAGTATACCATCAACCCCTCCCATGTATCAATAGCCCACTCACGTGTATCACTAACCGACGTACCAACAAAACACATGCCCTTAAGGCACAACTATCTATCCCCCTCTAGGGACATCATATCAACCCAACTACCAAGGTCATGTGAACCAAATGAATGCTATATCAGTCCCATGTGGATAGCCAAGGCCTTATGCTCAGAATGCGCCACAATGCACGTTTACCCCCTTGGGTGAACCCATAGATGCCATTTTCCATAGAATGGCCCAAGCTAACCAAGTCATGTACCCAAAAATGCAACCATTTGATGACTCAACACCTAAGCCTACCTGGTATAAAGATAGCGAATACTGTGATTACCATCATGTTAAGGGACACACCACCATCAAATGCATGAAGCTAAAACACTACATCTAGGATCTCATCGACCGTAAAGAGATCAAAGTAGATTCTCCAGCCCAACCATCGCCAAATGCAGGCCTTAAAATATATCAAAATTAAGTTCTTGAACACACCTCAGGTAAAGGACTAGGAAATCCCGCTCAATCCTCTGACCAGGGGAAGGGTATGCAAGGAGACAATGCTGATAGAAAAGATTATATAAATACATATATCAACTACGATAATCTTATCGGCTGTATATCCCAAGTCCAGTCCTCTGTTAATGTCATTCATGTCAAGGGCACCGATAACCAATGTGCAATCACTACTTGTCGAGGCCAAATAATAGTTGCAGGTGCAAGTAATTCTCCATCTGTAGGTACCCAATACAACCTGTTGGAACACCTAGGGAATACTCCTACTCAAATTTCCATCCCAGATATCATCTGCACCTCACCCATCCATAAGCAAATTCTCAATAAATCCCTACAAGAATCATGTGTTCCCAACGACATCAACCTCACTGAATTCCAAAACCTTGTCGGCCACTTGTCTGCATCTTATGGGGTTTCTTTTAAATCAACAAACATGCCTTTCAAAGAACCTAATCATAACCTTCCTCTTTGTATCACTGTCATAGTTAAGGATTTTTACATCAAGCGAGTCATGATAGATAATGGTTCGGCCCTAAATCTGTGTACTCTAAAATTCATCAAACAGTTTGGCTGCACTGAAGAAGATATAATAAATGATGTCATTACCATCAAAGCATATGACAATCTAGAGTGCACTTTTGAAGGCACCATTTCATTTCCCATCAAGGTGGGCCCTGCATTAATCCAAGATACAATATATCATGTTGTTGATCTTGACCTTCCCTACAACATCCTCCTTGGATGCCCATGGATCCATTCTATGCAAGATGTCCCATCCACCTACCACCAGTGTATCAAATTCCCATATAATGGCATTGAAATTAACATCTGCGCAGATCCCAAGCCCCTCACATACTGCAATGTGTTGGAAACCTCCTTCCCACATTCCAATCACTATCGCAGGATTGATATTGGCACCTTTGTTTCCAGTTCATCTTGAATCCATTCAGATCCAGAAAAAATCCTCTCTTCCACCCTTTCCACGGTAAAGATCAACAACCAAGGTTGTGGCGAGTACAACCTATTTGATCCCTTCATAGTTGGAACATTTGTAGTTGATCCACATACCCAAGGGAGACCAGAAAAGAACATAACAGAATAGAGTAAGCCGCAGACAAAACAATTGGGTCCTACCACTTTTATCTCAAATGGGATTTTGAATAGCCAAGAGATGACACTAGACATCAATCGGTGGCTTTATAAAGATCTGCCACCCCTAGACACTGGTTTCCTCAATTATTTCAAAGGAAAATACCCTTCAACTCACAAGCTGGTTATAGAAAAATGGAACTATCAAGGCGGCGGCTTGGGTGCTGAAGAGAAAGGAATGAAAGACCCTTTTGTACCCACCAAACAAGAAAAGCATTTAGGCCTTGGTATGGATTCTGCCATGACTGGGGGCACTAATGACAACAATTATACCCATTGTAGACCCCTAGGACAGATTGTTGAATTCAAAGATGTCCCTGAAGAGAAAATTGTGAAAGCCTATGATGATATTGATGATGAAATCTTCCTGGGGAACATTTTCCTCTGTCAAAGCTCCATTAATTTCATTGACCTTCCCCTTCTACATCCTAAACTCATAGACTGGGACCAACCAAGTGTTATACACATTGACAAGTTCCAAAGCGAGGACGTGCTCCTAAGATTTATGGGAGCAGTTGAACAAAGCAATGACTGGGGGAAAGATTCAACACATGTCTACAAACTGGATCCAAAGGCATACTTTGGAGAAGATGAGGACTTCAGCCGCAAAAATGAAGTAGAGAACAAAAATAAAAAAGAGAAAAATTGATCCCCTAGTGAAAACCCCTATGGGGCACTATCTAATTACAAAAAAGTAAAAAAAAAGGGCGTATCCGCTAGTGAAAACCTCCCTGAGGTGACAGAGGATGAAGAATCTCCTCTTCCTCTAATCCATGATTACAGGCTTGAACATTCCTTGATCCTCATCAAAGAAACAAAAACCATCAATCTGGGTACTGAGGACTATCCTCACATCACTTACATTGTAACCTCCTTGACAGAAGCAAAAGAATCAGATCTCTTTGCTCTCTTTAAAGTATCCGTAGATACATTTGCATGGTCTTATTCTCACATGATTGGATTAGACCCTAACTTGGTGGTTCACCATCTAGTAGTGGACCCAAACATCAAAACTGTCAAACAAAAGCTTTGAAAGATGCACCCCAAGGTAGCACTACTTGTCAAAGCAGAGCTAAAGAAGCTACTCCAAGCCAAAATATCCGCGCCATTGACTACTCTAAATGGATCTCCAATTTGGTGCCAGTGTCTAAACTTGATAAATCAATCAAAATATGTATGGACTTCTGAGATCTCAACAAGGCATGTCCCAAGGATGATTTCCCACTACCAAACATAGACATGATAGTAGTTCACACAGCAGGACATACGATGTTGTCACTCATGGATGAATTTTCAGGATATAATCAGATCCGTATTGCAGAAGAAGATTAGTAAAAGACAACATTCACAACCCCCTAGGGCACCTTCTTCTATAATATGATGCCATTTGGCTTGAAAAACACTGGAGCAACCTATCAGAGGGCCATGACAATTATTTTCCATGACATGACTCACAAGATCCTTAAGGACTATGTAGATGATATCTTGGCTAAATCAGTTAAAAGGGAAGATCACCTAGATGTTCTGGAATGCGTCTTTGATAGGATTGGACACTAAGACCTAATGCTCAACCCTAATAAGTGTGTCTTCAGGGTCATGTCAGGAAAACTCCTTGGCTTGATCATATGCAGAAGAGGCATTGAAATAGATACAAAAAAGGTACAAGCTATCACGAAAATTCCTCCACCAAGAGCACTCTGACAACTGCGCAACCTCCAAGGAAAACTACAATATGTGTGCCATTTTATCTCTCAGTTAGTAGATAAGTGCCAACCGTTTACTCATCTCCTATGAAAGGATAATAATTTTAAATGAGATCCTCAATGTCAGAAGAGTTTTGAAAAGATCAAAGAATATTTGGCTAATCCACCCATCCTGGTACAACCTGTACTTGACCAACCACTCATCCTATATATTTTTGCTACTACAACAACACTGGGGGCAATCCTTGCTTAGTTGGATGATGAGGGCAAGGAAAGAGCCATTTATTAGATCAGTCGAACCTTAGTGGGTTATGAGCTCAATTATTCCCCTATGGAAAAAGCATGTCTGGAAACAGTTTTCGCCACTCAAAAACTTCACCACTAAATGATTAGTCATACAACCAAGCTCATTTCAAAAGTGGACCCTCTCAAGTACCTACTTTCTAAGACTACTCTCACAAGTCGAATGGAAAAATGGGTTATGCTTCTAAGTGAGTTCGATATTCAATATGTAGACAGAAAATCCATTAAAGGAAAAGTCATCGCAGATCAGCTAGCAGAAGCACTGTTGGTGGATGCATATCCTCTGATCATAGAATTTCTAGATGAGCATTTGTACCTGATAAAAGAGAAACCCACTTGGAAACTCTACTTCAATGTATCCTACACAGCCCATGGTGCAGGGAAGGGAATACTTTTCATCACACCACAAGGTGACTACATCCCTATGTCATTCAAATTGGAATTTCCCTGCACGAACAACATTGCCGAATATGAGGCAATAGTTGTAGGAGTCCACATGGCTATAGAGTGGAACATCACAGATATACATGTCTTTGGCGATTCCCAACTCATCATCAAACAAGTCCTGGATGAGTATCAAACCAAAGACAACAAACTAATGCCATATAAGGATATGGTTGACAAGATGAAAGAGCATTTCCTCCACTTGTAGATAACACAAGTACCACACTTGTAGAACAAGGCTGCTGACACAATGGCCACAATTAGTTCCCTCTTAGATATTCCTCAGGAGTCTATGCAATATGAATTCTTAGTTGAGAAAATTCATGCTCCCTCTTATGAGAATGATGAATTGAATTGCGTATGTGTCTTGGTTTGTCCCCAGTCCCCGTAGTATGATGATATCCATTCTTAGCTACAAAATGGTATCATATCCCCTCATCTCACCACAACCAACCACAAAAACCTTGTTCATAAACCTTCCCACTACACCCTTGTAGCCAACACCCTTTATCATCGAGGATATAACAATGTGCTCTCTATATGTTTAGATGAAAATGAGGCTACCCATGCTTTACAAGAGGTATATGCTGGAATCTATGGTGACCACATGAGTGGCATGGTCCTAGCCAAGCAAATTTTATGGACATGATACTATTGGCCTTCAATGAAACATGATGCTTGTGAGTTTGTCAAGAAGTGCTTACCTTGTCAACAACATGCCAATTTGATCCACGCTCCTGCACAAGACCTCCAACCTATTGCACCCCCTTGGCCTTTCTCTTGTTGGGGTTTTGACCTCGTTGGTAAGATCGATCCTCTCTCATCTGAAGGACACAAATACATAATAACAATAGAGTATTTTACAAAGTGGGTTGAATAAATTCCACTCACCCTCACTACAGGTGTCCAGATCTCAAAATTCATCCTCTAACATATCGTTTTCCACTTCGACATACCCTCCAATATCTTCACAGATGACAAAAAACCATTCAAAAATCAACACATCAGTGATCTATGTGCTCACCTCCATATCTATCACCATTTATCTAGTCCCTATTTATCTCAAGGTAATGGCCAAGCTGAGGCAACTAATAAGACCATTCTTAAAATCCTAAAGAAAGTTGTCAATGATATTGGCCATGACTGGCATCTCCAAATTAACCCCGCCCTCTAGGAATATTGCACTTCATATAGTACTCCTACAGACACCACTCCATATTCCCTAGTCTACAGTGCTGAAGATATCGTACCAATTGAGGTTGAACTGCCCTCCCTCTGGGTATCACTGAGAGGCCTGATCAATGATGAAGATTATCGAGTAGAAAGACTCACACAGCTTGATCTGCTAGATGAAAAGTGTCATCAAGCCTATGATCACCTGTTTGTCTATAAAAATAGACTCAAGAGGAACTATAAGAAGAAAGTCCACCCATGCCAGTTCTAGGTAGGAGACTTTGTGCTAAAGGAAAATCAGAAAGTGGGTACTGATCGAGAAAAGAAAGGTAGGTTTGAGGCTACCTGGCAAGGCCCATACATTGTCACCAAATGCTTTGGTTTTGGGGCATATCAACTCTCCACTCTTGAAGGATAACCCTTGAATGATCCTATCAACATCATTCATCTTATGCACTTCTATGCTTGACAAGTGGTTATTCTAGTCATCTGAAAAAATCCATAAAAAGCATAGAAGGTCCTAAAAAAATACAAAAACAATATAAAATAGTCCTGAAAAAATCTCAAAAAGCAGAAAAAGAAGTTGAAAAAATGGTTGTCCCGGTGAAAACCTGGCAAACAGGCACTTAGAAAACATAAAAAAATTTGAAAATAAAAAAGAGTAAAGAGAAATTTTTTGTCCAATGCTGAAAACTTGGCATTCAGGCACCTTGGACAAGTATGCATGATGAAAACCTAGAAACAAACATCACACATAATGGACCATTCCATTATCTATCAAAATCTCATGTCCCTCCATTCGTTGCATCCATTTCATTCCAAATCCCGTATTCCCTAGGTGTTCCAACACTATCACACACATAAAAAATAACAAGATCCAATCAAGTCTCGTCAGAAATCTTTGTACATACTCATTTGTATTTAGTCACTCGATTTTGTCCTTGTATATTTGTCACGTGTCTAGTCTCCTCTCCATCACACTAAAACTCTGAGCCTCCATCATGCTAACCTTCCTTGCCTAGTCCTTTTGCATTTTGCTTGTTCGATTCATCAGTTGAATGTGACACACACCAAAAACATGGGTGTCATTGCATCCATTGCATATGTTGCATCCATTGTATCCCTGCATTTTTCATATCACCCCTAAATTTTCATTAGGATCATTGCATTTACATACATTGCATCATAACACAATCATAACATATTAAATACATTCATCACATCTCATAGAAAATACTACAATATACATCAAATGCATAGACATACATCTAGATACATGCATCTAAAACATCACATCCTGCAAACATCAATGTCAGTATTCATATAAGCATATGCATCATAATGTCATATAGATCAATGCATAGAACCACATAGAAGCATAGAATCATCATTGGTCATCATATATATAAAATCATGTCCAGAAATATAATGTTTGTCATCAATAAATACATTGCAATGCACCTAGGTGCTGATATACATATACATCTCATCCAAAAATACAAAAATGTGTGTGTCAAAAAATCCTCTGATTGTATCATGCAGGTGGCTGTGATGGTCCTCCTCCCTATCCTAGTGGTGAACATGGTGGAATCCCAATTGATCCCTGAGAATCCCACCCAGTTCTTTGTGATCGAGACCACTTTGTGAATGTTTATCTTTGGCCCTCAGTGACTAAATCATGGTATAATTCCTGATAGTAGGCTACCTCCTTGCCTACCCTAGCTACGTCTCTGTATGTTGCAAAGGCCTCTGCTACCACTTGACTTGCCCCGCTTGCGCTGGCTTCTTGTTGAGTGATGTATCACTCTATCCTATACGCCTCGGCCTGCCTCTATGATTCATCCTTCTTTGAGGTCAATATAGTAACCTGCTCTATAGCTTGCTCCATCTTCTATGTAAGGGTACCAAACTGGTCTATCAGTGTCCCTATCTTTGTTCGTAGCTCAACAACATCCTGTATCAAGTCCACCATAGAGAACTCGCCTGAGTCTAGTCTTCCCTGTAGGGTGTCAAGTGCACCCTCGGCACTATCCACCTGTGCTATATCTATAGCTAGCAATCCCTGTATTTGAGCAATCTCCATCTGCAGGTTGGTCTTTGACACATGTGCCATCCCTAGTAATCCCCGTAATTGTGCACACTTGGTCTATAGGCTGTCTCACTCTGTGATGACAGTATCATGTGTCTCCTATGACACATACCCTTTAGGTGGCCCCTGTGGTACCTATCCCTGTATAGGTACCTGAGGTGCTTGATCCTTCCCATCTCTCGGTGGCCCCTCATCATGTCCCCCCTCCTCCTCCTCCTGTACCTCTGTCCATGGCCGGACTCATCTCCTCTAAGGTCTCCTCCTCTGTCCTACTGCTGAAGTCTCCAGGGCATCTTCTACTGCAGTCCCATCATCAACCTCCATGTCACATGTAGGTTGCTCATGAGCAGCCACATGTACCAGATCTGTGAGTCGTATAGGTGCGTGTGCGGCCCAACAGACCACATACTCTACAATCATCCCTACATCCACTAGATCAAGCCTCTCCACATATTCTACCCATGCTAGTGTGCTCCACATCACCCTCACTATAAGATCATTAGTGTACCTACCCCAAACTCCAACCTCCTTGGTGACACGAGGATGTAGCCCATCCTCTGCCACTGCCCCCTGCTATAATCTAAAATGCCTCATCACCTAGGATGGCATGTAATGCTCTATCTAGTGGATGGTGCTCCCCAGTAAGAAACAACCTTTCCAAGTGTATCAAAGATAAATAAAGTCCTCAAAACTGTCCCCCACTCCTGCCTGCCAGTCCATCGCTCCCCATGGCTCACATGCTCTGTATCGTGTCCAGCAAAAAAATTGGATCTCATCAATAAGTCACCGCCAATATCCTATTTGGCCCACAGAGGTATACCTTAGTGGTAGCCTATGCCTGCATGCATAAGGCTCTCTTGGCTATTGAGCCTCTTGCACCCTCATCGGTCGGAGCACTACGATATGCTCCCAAGCCCACAGGAGTAACAGTGTAACACTTTTCCCCATGTTGCGCACCCTGCGGTACACAACCATGTGTAAATCATGGTATAACTGTCCAAGGACAATATACCCCCAACAGTAGGTAGTCCCATGCTCGAGCATCTCTTCCAATACCCTAGACCAGCCCATCCCAAACCTGTGTCTGACCAATTCTGCCAGCATCCTCCCACCAATCAATCATGCCAGAAACAATGTTATCCTCCTCAGCCTCCTGTCGACCGTCGGCTGCAAGGGCATCCATGTCCTATATCTAAGTATCCTCCTCAGGGGCCTCTTGAAAGCTAACTCCATATAGTGATCATTGTCCTCTAGTCTATACTGAGGGACCGGTCCTCAGATTGGTATCCATAAGATCCTCCATACATCCTCCAAAGTAATCATCACATCTCCAGTATGCAGGTGGAATGTGGTGGTATCACTATGCCAACGCTTGATAAGTGCAGTCATCATCCCATTATGCGCCTGTAGCCTAGGCCATCAGGGCACATAATCTAATCCCACTACTGCTAACAGTCCCTAGTCTACCTCTGTCAGCTGGCCCTCCAACTCCATCATGGGTGGCTAGTGCTCCCGAGATCCCAATGGTGGAAACTACTCCTGCAAAATCCAAGACCACCATGTTCATGTCAGTTTCCTCTCACTTTCACCCTAAACACTCCCAAAATGGGGCATCATGTCCCTAGGTTTATTCCTGACCCATCCCCAGCACTCGCTGGGTCCTTCCTTTCCCCCACCTCGGTGTCTACCCTTTTTAGCGCAGACGCCAGTTTGGATAGAGACGCTGGTTCTTCAACCAGCGTCTCCAAGATTTTTTCTCCCAGACCCCCGCCTGCAAAGATGCGGGTCTAGGTCGACATCTTTGCAGACGCTGGTTTAGAACTGCCATCCACGCAGACACGGGTTCGAGGATCGGTGTCTGCGTAGACGTTGATCTGAGGATTAGTGTCTTCATAGACGCCGGGTTGATAACTGGCATCTCAAGTCTGAAACCCATTTAAACCTTCATTAATGACCCCTAACCCATCCCCAAAAGCATAAAACCTTTGAAATCAGTAAATCCAAGGTCTCGGTTGAGCTACTCACCGTTACTGGCCACTCCGTGAGTCTCCCATGGGTCCAAATGCCCTCTCCCAACTACCCCTTCAACCTCTTGTTCACCATGTTTTCTCTCCAAAGCTCTTTTCTCCTCCAATCTCTATTCACAAATGACCTTCTTTCGCCCTCCAGCCCCTCTTATAGCCCCCATTTTTTTCCCCAAATTTTTTTTGCTCCATTTTCTTCTCCTGCCTGTATATTACTGTATTATTAATCCCATTGTATAGAATAAATGCGCAAAAATCCAAAAAAATTCAAAAATCGCAAAAAATCAAAAAAATAAAAAATCATCCAAAATATTGCAATAAACTTTTCCTTCCTTCTTCCTCGCTCAGTTTTTTGATTTTAGTGACGTTTTGACTCCTGTGACTGCTATCATCTTTTTCATCAAATCAGTTTTGCGACCGACTCTCCCTGCTCCTCATCATGTTCCTAGCTTTTGCCAGCAAATATTTTTTAATCAAATTAAATCCAATCCTTGCCTATTAGGATGCATCCTTTCGGCGTCAACTTATCAAATCCTTCATCACATAATCCTGTTCATGGCAAGAACTTCAGACTGAATGACTGCTTGGTCATGAGGCCTTCTTTATTGATTTTATCTTTTTGTGTCAGTTGAAACCTACTCACCACTACCTCGATCTGCTATATCTTGGTGCATTGTGACTAGTGGCTACTGATACATGCGGGCTACTGATACATGCATATTTTGTAGTATGCCTTGTTTGAGCATCTAGTCCATGCAAAGGAATCCTATCATCCGTGTTTTCTAACACCTCATGCATACCTCCTTTTTCAATATCAAAATCGGATGTGCTCTACATATTTTTCACACAAATGGATCCCCAAGGCTCATTAGCTACATTTAATTTCATCATTGCATTTGCATTCTTAGTTGCATTCATGCTTGCATTTTAGAAGGCTTCTATTTATTACCTCCTCTCCCTTCCTCCTCCTCGTTGCATCCTTTTTTGAGAAAATCCCACAACCCTATCCTTGTTGTGTTCTTTTCTCGAGGGGACACAACACTATATCATCGTCGCTTGAACATGACTCCTAGAAACCCTCTTCCTTTGGGGAAACTTATTTTCTTGTCTTTGACGCAATGTCACTTGCGACACCATGTCAAAGAGGGGAAAAATGTAGACATCCAAAAATATTAATATTATTATAAATATTAAATTCCCTTTTATTCATCTAACTATTTAATTTAATCAATTAAATAGTTTCATCGTTGGTATTATCAATAATCTAAATACTATCCTAATGTATTTTATTTAAATACATTTTCCTTACAAAATCCCTTTTTAATAAATTCATATTTATTAAAAAAATTCTCCATATCCCTATTTCTTCTAAACTATGATTTATTCAAATCTAATTTGAATTATAATCTAAACCCAACCTAGAGACCTATTAATCCAATCTATAAGTCTACCCTAAGCCTACCATATTCCTACTCTACACCCATCACCTCACTTTCTAAGCATACTCCCCCACCTAATCATCCTCTAATCCTACTTAAAAGGGTGATTCCTAACCCTTTTAATGCTAATAGAATGCTCACACATGTGTGAAAATTCTCTCCAACATGGTCACCCATTCCTCTTAAATGTTCTTACATATTTGTCCCCCACTTGAAAATCTTGAGCCACTCAAACATTTAATGCTATGTTTGACCCTTTAATGGACATCCCTTCCAAGTCCATGTGTCCCTTATGTGGCTCTTATGTGGATCCCACATAGGTGCCACCTCATTCAAGCCCTTCTCTTCTCTCCCAAAAATCTATAAATAGAGACCTTCTCCTCTTGTATTATGATCTCTCATTCTTGCATTGTTATTATGCTATTTTAGTTTTAGAAGTTCATTGCTATTTTCATGCTTTTTATGCTTAAATCACTTATAAGTTAAATTCTAGGCTAATTTTCAATGAATCATAGTTTCTTCTTGCATTTGCATATCATTTTCATAAGTTTAGATAATCTTTGAGAATAATTTGATACTAGTTCTTCATACTAGCTCTTGTATCTCTTATTTTCATCCAATCTTACATTCACATTTGCATTGCATTGGGGATCCATTTCATTTGTGTTTGAGAGAGCACACTTACATTCAATCTAAATGAGAAAATCAAATAAGTAATATAGGGTACACTAACTTGTTTCAGCTCAATCTGATGTTATGAAGATTTCTTGTTGGTTCATGCTTATTTCATGATTTATGTGTTCTAACCCGCTAATGTTTCATGTTTGAGCTTTCTCCCAACAGATTGAAGATTTCCTCATACATACATAACAAAAAATACCACCTCAATATCTTCATCAGACTCAGTGTCAGTATTCTCATCTTTGTTCTCAGCTAGGTAACAAGCCTTCTTTCCTTTGTCCTCGTAGTCTCGGTTGTCTCTTCTGTTAGATTGTTGGTTGCTTCAGGAATCTCTGTCATCACCTCTATCAAACTTCTTTTCATAAGTTCTTTCATTACTTCTATCATCTTTTCTTTTGTTAGGACATCTAGAAGTAAAGTGTCCAATCTCTTTACAATTAAAACATACCAATGGTAATCTACCTTTGCCTCTCTGCAATCTTCTACCCATTAGTACTTCAATCTTATCAAGTTATTGGTTATCACTATCAATTTCACTATCATTTCTCATAGTGTGTTTATGACTTGATTTACTTATTTTCAAAGAATATTTGAATGCAGACTCAATAGTTGGTAAGACACTGTTGTCAAAGTTATTCATCTCAAATGAAATAAGTCTACCAATCAAACTATCTAGAGTAACATTTTTATTTTCTATTGCTCTCATTTCTTGTATATCAGATACTCTAATAGCATAAACATGAAGTAAGGTTCTTAGAATTTTACTTACCACTATTTCTTCTTCAAGTACACCTCCCACTCCTTGGATAGCATTAACAACCTCTTTGGTTCTACAACTGTACTGAGTGATGTTTTCTCCTTCTTTCATTCTTAGGTCATCAAACCTTCCTCTTAGGATTTCTGCTTTAGCTCTCAGCACATTCTTATCTCCTCCATGTACTAGCTTCAATTTGTCCCACATTTTCTTTGCAGTGGTGCATGATTTGACATCTTCAAATTCAGCATCGGAGAGTGAGGAAGAAAGTTCTATCATCATAGAATTGTGTTCATTCTTTTCTCTCAATTGATCAACTATCAGAGGTCCAGTAGGTAAAAAAAATTCAGTATCTAAGTATTGAGTGACATCATTTCCAATACCTGATAGGTGGAGTCTTATCCTACTTTTACATTATGCAAAGGTGTCCTTGTTCAACTTAGTCATATCCCTTTTTCTCATCTTGTGATCTTTAGCTTAAGTCTTAAAACTCCCTTCCAAGCACACAAGGTCTGATACCAATTGTTAGAATAATTGAGAGAGGGGGGGGGGTGAATCAATGGCCTCAAAAATTAATCTGATAATT
>MU226606.1:9244301-9284579 GCA_018584345.1 Thuja plicata
TCATCTTTTTGCATCTTAGTGGGATTGCATTGCATTGTGTTGGGAGAGCACACCCACAAAATCTCTAAGAGCAAATCAAACGAGTCTTGGGTGCACTCGTTTTAGCTCATCGGAGGTTGTAGTGAAGTTTAGGTTGTATTTCAAGTTCTTTGCATGCTTTTAATATTTGATATATCTTGTATATGCATGTTTTGACTTGCTGTGCAGCTGCAGGGATTTTTACTGCATACAAGGAGATAATGGGAGGATAGGAGAGGAGGATTGGGAGATAAAAGGTGGATATGAGAGGAAGATTGGGAGATGAAATATGGATATGAATGGGTGGCAATAAATAAGATTTAGGAGGTGAAATTTAAATATGATAAGGTCTCCAAGGACTATGTCACAAAGGGATAAGATTCCCCCACTTAGGATAGGTCATGTATTAGGAGGCATTAGGAGGGGGTACAATAGGATGAAAGATAGGATGAACATATGAGGAGAGAGAGATGGAAGATAAGATGGTGGTTGAAGGAAGGAGGGGGATGGAAGATGGGATGGTGGATAGGTAAGGATGATAGGTGGATGAAAAGGGTGATGCAGAAATGGATACCAAGAGGTGTCCAAAGTTTTGTATACATTGTAGCTTTTATTTTATTTTCAAGATCCAAAGGAGAGTGAAGGAGGTGTAGCGGACAAGGCATGATATGCATGGGAGAAAGTGGGATGAATGAAGTGATGGATGGTGATTAGATGAACTTTCCCCCAAGTGTGGAGAGAAACTAGATGGAGGGATTATGCAAAATGCTTGTTTACCAGGTTTTCATCATGCTTATTTCTCTTTACTTTTTATTGCTCTTTTTTTTAACAGTTTTGACTTTTTTGGAATTTTTGGAGGGCATTTATGGATGGAATGATGAGGAGATGGATGGAGGAATCAAGCATCAAGTTTGAAATCAAGGTATTAAGAGCCTATTTATAGTTCTAAGTGGAGGTTGGTACAACCTTATTTGGGATGAGTGGTTTATGAAAAGGCATGGATGAGATGATGAGGATGGGGGATATATGTGAGGTAAGGGATATGGTGGTGGGCAGAATTTTGATGAAATGATGGAAAGTGAGTGTGATAGGGGGATGTTATTAGTGCCAACATTGGAACATTTTGTGAAGTGTGCGAAAAGAGTGGATAGGAAGTGGATGGTATATGGGGATATGATTGAGGAGTTATGGTAGGGAGTTTTGGGATATAGAGACCCAAAATAGGCTTAGGAGATGACGGAGAGGAATGCTTAGCTGGAGGATTAGTAACTTTGGATGCCATTGTAGATTTTTCTTTTAGATCCATTTCATCTTGTTGCTTTGGGACCCACATAGTTTTTTCTTTTTCTTTGATGGACCTTTGTGGCCTTTGGGATGTAGTGCATTTTTTGATTGAATTTTTCTTTTCTTGATCATGTATTTTGGAGTGGACATGGGAATATTTAGATAGTTGTGGATTTTTATCTTTATGAATTTGTGATTTGGAATCCAAATTATAGAAAGTAGCATTATGAGAAATTGCGTTGGATGGAGGAAATATGGATGGAGTGATGGAGGGAGGATAGTGGATGGGGTGTAGGGGTATGTGCCTTTGTTGATCCTTATTAGGAATGTATGGGGGACAATTTTTTATATGGGGTTGGTGGATGAAGGAATGAGTGGGATATGATGGGGGATGGGATTTTGGGAGGTAAGGGACCAAAATGGATTTAGTATGTGGAGGATATGCAATGGTTTATTTTCGGACATAGGGGCCAAAAATGGATTCAAAAGATGAAGGACGAATGTGGTAGGTTGTGTTAGGTTGCAATGATGGAGGAGGGGGATGATGTTAAATGTTTTGGAGGAATTATGGGAAGATGCAATGGTGGGTTTGAAAGAATGCTTGAACTTTGCATGAGTTGTACTAACATTTTTGGATGAAGGGCATCGAGATGTGCAACCAAGGCCACCAGATTATGGATGTTTTTTTGACATGGATGGGCTCCAGGATACCTTGCTCATTTAGGCCTGATCCTTTACCATGATAATTCCATTTTTTAGCATTCACTCCAAGATAGGATACTTCTCCCTTAGGGAACAACATGCGATTCTATTTAGGTGGAGTGTAAATGACATATATGAAATTTATTTCTTCTGCTTCAAGTGGACCACCATGGATGAATGTAAATGAACCAAGGGGATAGAGTGATGGAGGTGGGATAGTTTGGATTGGAGGTAATAAAATATCATGAAGTGGAGGAGATGGGATGTTGTGATATTGATTTAGATGGGGTAATGGATCTTGAGATGGAGTGGATGGAATGGTGTGATCTTGATTTGAATTAGGGGTGGATGACAATGGATCATGAGATAGAGTGGGTGACAATAATGGGTCATGTAATGGAGGAAGTGGGATGGTAGGATCTTGATTTAGGTTTATATATATTTCAACATGCTTTTGGACAAGATCTTAATATGATTGGATTGCTGTGGATGGTGTGACAAGAGATCTATGGATGGATTCTTAAGATGGGCTGGATGGAGTGATGAGATATTTTGTAATTGGGATAGAGGGAATAAGGGTGGATGCATGAGGTTAATTGGATGGAGTGTGGGTAATGTCAGGATGAGAATATGGGAATGGGGATTGGATGAAGTCAACAGATGGGGGGACTTCAATGGTGTTAGGAGATGGAATAGGATCAATAAGTATAGGAGTTGGAAGGGAAATGATAGATGTGGTATATGGAAGAGGAATGATGAGTGTGGGAGGTGGAAAGGCCTAATCACTAGAGGATTCACATTGGGGACTAATATGACTTGAATCATCAACTTTAAGAGATGGATTTTGTGATGGCTTCCTTGTGAAACTCCTTGGAGACTTACGTATTGGAGGTGGAGGATAAGCATGTGTAGATAGTGGGATAATAGGGTAGTATGCATATGAAGGTGTGGAAATGGCTTGTGAACTTGTATAATTGAATGATGGTGTAGATATGAGTGTACAAGATGCCATGGCTAGATAGTTCACATAAGCGGGCATGGATGTGACTTGTGAACTAGATTGACTAATTGATGGAAGAAGAATGGTGGATTGGGGTATGGAATATGAAGTGGATTGAGAGATGTAGGTGGATTGGGGAAGGGGATTTGTGTTAATGTAGGTGGACATGGAAGATGGTAGATTGGGATAAGATGGAGGGGATGGAAGAGAAAGGTAGGATAGATTGGATGGTGGATTAGCAATAGCATGGGGATCATGGTGATTGATTGGAGGAAATAGAGGAGTAGGATTGTAGATAGGAAAATGGGTTGGAGGATAAGGAGATGGTGGATTTGGATTAGGGATGTAGTTAGTAGTGATGTTGTGGAAAGATAGAGTTTTGGATATGACCATGGGAGAAGGTGACAGTGTGAATGTCATGTGAGTGGGATATGTGGGTATTGTGTGTGTGAATTATGTACCTGCAAGCTGAAACACAACACTTCAATATGTCATTGCATCAATGGTTAGAAATATTTAAATAAATTGAAAAGAATAAGGAAACCATTGAAATCAACATATAGATTCCTATCTAAGAAGAGTATGATTTAAGCTATAATTTTCCTTAGATTATGCATTAAAACAGTGACACATTCAATCATCAAATGGAATATTTATTAAGAATTGAAGCTAACAATCATGCAATTCATGCTTAGAAATGATACAAAGATTAATTGAAGAATAAATGAAGGATATCTAATTGTCTATTGAAATCATGAAACAAAATGACAACATTAGGATGCAATTAGAATTCTAAAATTGTGGGCAACATAAGAGTGCATTCAATATTCTAAACTTTTTGGGGCCTATTGAGCTCAAAATCCATTCCTTTTATGAAAGAATTTGAGAAATGAGTGGTTGAGATAAACTTTTGAGGAGAGGTGAGGATTGAATCTTTGGTGATCCATGTGAGTGAACTTTCATTGGTTCATGGATTGACTTTCCATTTGCAAGTGATGAATTGTATTTAGAGATTTTATTTAATTCCTTTTAATTAATTAATTTAGACAAGGATTTAATTGGGTTGATTTTATTTAAATAGACCAAGGTAATTAATGTGAGTTAGTGATGAAATCACTTTGATTTTAAGGAGATTAAATTGATTTTTGATGAATTATGCCAATAATTGAATAGTTGGATTGACATAATTGGGGGTATGATCATATTTAGGGAAAATTGGGTCTCTAGTTAGAGTAGGTCAAATTAGGGTGGTTACATTTGTTCCTCTTTGAACTGATGTGGGAGAAATGCATTGATTCAAAGAATGTCTGATGTTGACTTCAGAAAGCCTGAGAATTCCGCCCTTCATTGAATGAAATATAGCTGATGAGACCAGTCTTGAAATTGATTGAACTAAGACTAATAGTATCAACTTTTAACTTGATTGAAAGAAGGTCGATTGAACACAAATCTAGAGATACCAATTCATAACTTGATCGAATGAGAATTGACAATACTGACTCTGAACTTGAATGAACGAAGGTCAGTACAAAGCTGCTGAGAGCTTGAGGTATCAATTTTGAATTTGATCAAACAAGAATTGATAATATTCACTCTAAACTTGACCAAACTAAGGTTAGTAAGAAGTTGCTGAGAGATTGTAGTCATAGATATCTGGCTTCTTAAGTGCTGAAGCCTTCTATCGAATAGTCCCAACTTGATTGAAGGAAACTGTCATGCCCCTAGTCTTTTGATGATGAAGTCATCTTTGCTGTTTGTGAAAGAATTTGATTGATTTTAAGTGTGATCATGCTCCCTTAGGAATGAAATCAAAGGAAATAGACTAAAATGCATCTTTAGAATGACAGTTGAATGGAACAGGTTGATTGGATCAATAAAGAATCAATTAGAAGGTGAGATGAAGCGAAAATGTGCTAAGACAAAACACAATTTTACCAAGTTGACTACTTGAAAATGTTAATTATGAGCTTGATAAAATGATGTACGACCAAGAATTTGAAGTTTGATTTGAAATTTGTTGATAGAGAACCATACAAAAGGGATTGCGTAAAGCTTGCAAATCATTTTCTGAACATACAGAGCAATTATGCATTTGTTGGAGACTATCACAAAATTTTTATTGTGATGTTGAAAATATTGTCCTTGTGTTCAATTTCATTCCTGATAGATCTGAGATGAAGAAAATAGAAAATTGATAGTCCGTTGAGGGTGTCAGAGCTTCTGTTTAGCCCTAAAAGATCAATATAAGTCTCAAAAATCACTTTTTACCCATTCATTTTCACTTTCATCCTTGGTAAATTCTTGAGCTCTAGAGAGAAGATGGTGGTCCCCATCGAGAGGTATCAATTTTAGCTAGTATGTCATCATGAGTGTCTAACACACTACGCACAGTCGGAGAGTACATCGAGACCTACCTTTTTACGCTTTCTATTACTTGTTTTGTCACATTTTGCAGTAGTTATAGGCAATTGAATCTTGAGTCGCATCTGGGGTTCTGGATTACATCCTGTCAATCCCATGTCACATCCAGTAAACTTGAAAATTTATGGATCACATCCTGTGAAAATAGGATCACTTCCCGTAGGTCAATAAAGAGTTGCTTTTAGTAAATTTTTGTCCAAATTTGAATTTCATCGCATCCTATGAAAATAGGATCACTTCCACAATCCTACATGACATCTTGTAAAAATAGGATTGCTTCTCAGTTTCCCCATCGTATTGTGTATTTTTAGGATCGCATACATGATGCAAGCTCGTATCCAAGAAAAATAGAATCATTTTTAGTAGAATATGAAAAATTTCCAATTTTGACTATTTTTCTCTGTTTGATTGCAAAAGGCTAAGCTGTTATATTTTCCGTGTGGTTGAATTAGCTGAAATACTGATGTAAGTTTGTATTTTGTGCCTGACAAACTAATTTCCCTGTATTTTCATTTCGAGGACCTCAACCTATGTGAGTCCTTTCCCTATCTCGCTCCCTGACTGATGCAGAGCAATAGATCATTAAATGCCTTGGCTTACTATCTTTGATAGATTTACCTGACATCAGGGTAAATTGAGGGTTGTTGACTGCTCTTGCCAAGAGATGGAACTAAAAGAAATCTCCCCACTAGTGAGATGACTTTGACCCCTGGGGATGTGTGACATATCATGCACATTCCTGTGATGGGATGTGAGGTTCATTTTGAATCTCACTCTACCGTAGCAATTGCAGACCCACAAAGGTTCTTTGTGGATCCCTTCATAGTACACAGGTAATTGACATGGGATTAAATGATAGATCATTATGAGTGGTTGTCCATTTTTCTTTCAAGTTTGATAGGATGGATCCTAATGCTAGACCATGGACAACATGGTTTTATGTGTGGTTGGGTCGGTATGCTAGAGCAGATGATTGGATCTACATGCAGATTTGGATGGGGTAGCTATATTCTGGCCCACATGTATAGGAAGCTCCACGAGATTGTGTATGAGTATTCAAGGAGCATGACCATTGGTATTATGATACTATAGATCTAGGCCTAAGAGCACATACCAGTAACACAACAAATTATAGACAGGTAACGGGCACCATAGGAGCCATATGTCTATATGTATTCAGGTTATATCTAGGAGCTCCATCTGGGTAAGCTAGAATATTGGCACTGAGTCCTAGATGATATTACAATGGTTGAGTGGAGAACATATCTGGATTGTGAGGAGTTGACTTTCAATCGGATACAGATGCCATATTTCTTTTAGAGTAGGTATTTGATTAGAAGGACGAGATATATTATTGAGAGATTTATTATCACACACATCCTTAGATAGTATAATCAGATACATGGTACTTCACAGGAGCTTACTACATATGCTCATATCTATAATGAGGAGGCATAGTAGGGTACCCATCTAGCTTATGAGATGACACAGGTAGAGATCAGTCAGATGGTGGCAGTAGGCTGGGACTATCATGTGGATGTTAGCAATGTAAGTTTTATTGATGCTTATCTTGCTTACCTTCTTCAATATCCATTTCCATGCTTTACAACTTCTGATGAGATAAAACCATACATTGAGGATGCTTTATATTATGATCCTACTAATGATGGACCTATGAAAGGTGGAGGCAGAGGAGACATAGGTGGGAGAGATGGAAAGCGTCCACTAGTGGACAGAGGTTAGAGACATGGCCAGGATGATAGGGGTGATGATGGGGATGATAGGGGTGGTGGTGGTGGAGAGAGGGCAGACATACTCTTCTTAGTTTCATGATGGGGATGATAGGGGTGGTGGTGGTGGTGATAGTCATGAGATAGCAATAGAGATTAGCAGCTTAGAGACCTAGTGGGGGAGGTGGACCTCCTAGATAGGATCCTCAGAGAGATTCTAGCAGGGATACAGGTAGAGATGGAGATCCACAGTCACAGTTTCAGAGAGAGAGAGAGAGAAGCTTAGAGATCACATTACCACATTGGAGACACCATTGGTAGATAGGGATAGGCACCTAGATGTCATGATATCAGAGAGAGATATTCAGGCATGCACGACCACACATTAGGGTCAAAGAGCACCATATTATTTTTCCTTTTATTATGCTATAGTTCTACAGCCGTAGAGAGAACCCTTGTATTCCATTATATCTTAGCACTACATCCTCCTCCATGAGAAGATGTACCACCTCCTCCTTTTGATCAGGGAAAGGGTGGCAGTTAGACATGACGTTATTGTTGACTCCTAAGATTTTTGTATATTGATCCTTCTGTGATTATCCTTGTACTTTAGACATTTGATACATTTGTACATATTTTAACATGATTTCATTGATACTGTTGTAGACATTTCCACATTTTTGATATGATATTAACTGATATATATGAGATAGCCTCTCCTGATTTTGATATGCTCATTGTTTCTCGTTTGATAGCTGATGTATATGATAGATGATTATATTAATTCACACTTGATAATGTATTTGGTCTTTATGATGATTTAGAATAGATTCTTGTGATGACATCATTTATGATCTTTGATTATTACTGATATATAGATATGTTAGATGATTCTAGATGAATATGCAGATGTATGTTTTTGAGATTTTCTGTATGCAAATATCTGTATGGATGCACTTAGGATGTAAAAATACAACACTTGAATAATTTGATTTTCTAGTTTCCTCTTTTCCCATTATGAATGAAAAATGAATGCAATGAATATGCAACAACATGAATATATCAGTAACATAGATTAAGTAGTCAAACTTGGATTTTGAATGAACCAAAAAATATTTTTTAGCTCAAGTACTTATGTTGTTTAAATGAATCATGCAATCTTAAGTGCAACTAAATGTAGACTTCTAGGACTTTCACTGATATCTTTACATTTTAGCATTTTATCATCATAGGGAGTTCGTGTAACATACATCATTAGTTAATACAAATGTCACTGATAGAAATAAAGTATCATGAAAGTATGACTGCTATATTTATTGAATGCAATGTCAAAAATAAACGTAAGCATCAAGTCATAGAGGCTAGGATGAATTATCAATTATCTCCTTTTTCTATAAGAATCAAATTCTATTTGTATGTAATATAGGATATGTAACCCACAATGACCTTTAATATTCATATCCTTGGGTACATAATGTGTCGTACAACTTACTTTAGAAGTTGATTAGAAATAGACAAGGAAATTGGTTCAACCTCACCGTAGTGTACACATAAAAAGGATCGATATTGTATCATCTTAAAATGGAAGCACTTCCATTTTAATAACATTTATCCCTCCTTAGGGGGGTGTTTTTGACCACCATCATATTGTCCCCTCATTTCTGCATCCTCTCTTACTTTTGTGTCTGTTTAGGACCCTGATTGGGTCTCTCCAGGCACCATCTATCCCATCTGGCATGTTTTCCAGGGGTCCTGACTCCCTGGGTCAAGGTCAACCTTGACCTTGACCTAGGTCAAGGATGACCTCAACCTTGACCTGGGTCCCCCTTTCAAACCTGGAAGTCTGTGAGCTGCCAAAGTCATCAAAAATTCATTTCCCGCTTCCGGGTCGGTTGTTTTGGTTTCCGAAGTGATGATTCTTAAATTATATTTAATATAGGTCCTCTTTTAGGGGCATGGGTCCAATTGGAATTTAATTCTCCTATGTAGGCCTTTCTAGAAGATTGTGCCTAGTTTCATATAAAAGGAAGTTTTCTCCTCTCATTTTCTCTAAGCACTAAGTCTCTTTAAGCCATATGAAGCATGAATTATCAAATCAAGCAAAAAGTTCAAGCATTGTCCTACATGTTTTCAAGCTTTCAAAGAATTCAATTTCTCCATTAAAGATCAAGGATTCAAGATTTCAAGCCTTTGAAGGGATTTGGTTCAAGCATTCAAGATTCATCATTCAAGTCCTAGATCTATCCATCATGGTGGAGTGATCTTCCTTCAAGATCCTTTGTGCATCCTCAAACATTCTTTCATTTCTCTCTTCAAGGTGGATTCCAAGCATACAATCATGGAGGTTTATGGTTTCTAATTGAGTCCAAGCTTTCATATTTACATACTTGTCTACATTCAAAACACAATTGCATATCTATTGAATATCATAGCTTCATTATTAGATTTACTTCTACTACTTGCTAGCATTCTTTATTTCAATTATTGATTTCAAGGTTAATTCCTAAATTAGGGTTTGACTAAGGAAAACCCCTCCCCTAAACAAATAAATCCATTTTTCTTGTAGGTACAGGTTCGGAACAACAAATTGGAGTGCAAATTCTGATACCCTTTTCAGATAACTTTTGGGATCCGAAAACAAAATTTTAGTCTGAGACTTTTTAGGTCGATTCTGCCCTAGGTTAGAATTAGAAATTCTAGGTCAATGGTGACATTGACTCGAGGGTACAAATCAGAACTATGTTAGAACAGAAAATGATTTCTGGGTTTTTTTCATTTCTACATTTCTATTCCAAATCCGGTCTTAGATTTTGCAAAAACTAAGTGCAGACCCTCGAAAAAATAATTCTTTAGATCTGCAACATTTCAAGGTTAGTACTTTTCTCATATTCATTTCAATTAAGTTATTAAATCTATCACACACTCTCTTCTATAAATGAGAATTTAGGGTTTTTCTCTTTATCCATATCCTTAATAGGCTGATTCATTTAAACATTGATCCTTTCTTTAGGGTTAATCAATTTGGATCTTCCCTTTGAAAAAATTTGGGATTAAGAAGACAATCCTACCCTCCTCACATCCATTTCAATAAACACAATCTATTTAAAATGTAACATCTTATAATATCCTTTTTATTATGTTACATTTTGGTGAACCTGCGATAGACAACTCTTTCTTTTTGGTGTTAGATGCTTTGCCTCTTTTCCTTAGAGACTAGATCTTGCATTCATACTTAATTAGTTTTCTTTTATGCTCTTTCATTTTAAAATACAAAAAAATCTACATACTCATAAAAATATAAAAATATTTCTTGCATTTCATTCACTATGAAGATCTTCAAGATGCTATGGGGTATGGCTATTTTTCTCACTATGCTTCTTTTAGCATCTCTTTATAGTACTTATTATGTATATGAGAGTATCATACATTTCATCATGTTTGTTAATCTTCATGTTTCACTTTCTTATGCTATTTTGAGATTAACTAATACTAGTCTTCCTACTTTCAAAACTTTCATTAAGGATTTGTGTAGTGGCCTTATTGCTCTTTTGGATTTTTTGAGGAATTGGGTAGATGATACCCCATTTAATAATCTTCCTAATCCTCATCCTATCAATCCTAATCCAATTATAAATATTCCTATTTCTATTTCTCCATCTTCTATTCCCTAGTTCTTCCCACATTTATGATGGGGCCCAAGCTAGGATTCATGATACTGATGTTTGAGAACTCTTTCATTTACCTTCCCCTTCTTATCCAATCCATGATGATATTAAACGAAAAAACAAGGAAACCTCTTCTCAACCTATCATTCCACCATATACAATATTTTCTCATGACCACCACATTCAATCTCCTCCTGTAGAAGCTTTGCAAGATATGTACACTACCAGATATACTATGGTGGATAAACAAGGCTATAAAGGTTTAGGGCTTGGTATCAATGAACAAGGCTTTAAAAACCTGATTCATTCATCTCCTAAACAAGATATGCATGGTATAGGTTTCTCACCTCCTCTAGTCAAGGTAGTAGATCTTAATCATCATCCTCCTCTTCATGTCCTTCTTCCAACACCTTCTTTAGATCACCCTGATACTCCTCAAGATGTGGCTAATAAAGTGTATGTCCAATTAATGAATTCTAAGAAAGAAATCTTTAAACCTATTCTGAAAAATGCTCTCTCTAAATACAGATGTCCTTTTCATTATAGTAATACACATTTACTTTCTGATTGTATGCATTTCAAATTATATGTTAGAGAAAGAGCTGCTTTAGGAATTATATCTCATTCCCGTGCAGTATTATAATTTCTTCATGATTTTGATATAGGGCATTCCCCTCGCTCTTCTATAAATTAGATCATTTTTCTCCTCTTGTCTCTTCACTGAGGGGCAAGAGGTATTTTATTCCAGTCTTCTAGGATCCATTATTCTCTTAGCATGTATTTTTGTTTTGAGTTTAATCGGTTATTCTTTCTATATTCTATCCCTATAATTTTTTATTATGATACATACTTTCTTCACTTATAATCATGCATGATATCTTTTCTAGGACATTTTGTTTTGTAAAGATATCTCTTTGCTACAACATCTCTTGATATAATTTGATATATCCCTTGCTTTCATCCCTAGGGGGCAAGGTATTTTTCTTCTTCCTCTATCTAAGGATATGCTTTCCTTAGCTTAGTGGCATTTTTTTATCATACAACATTATTTCCTTATAAAGATTTATGTTTTGGTGATGGCTACCCTCTTATATGAGAGGTGATTGTCCTAGGTCATCACCTCTTCTTTATTGTGCAAATTATGTTCTTTATAAACTCTTTCCCTTGATTTGGTTAGAGTTTGACTCCTTCATTCTGAGATTCCTCTTCCTCTTCATTGCAGGGGCTAGATGATTGAATCTTTGGTCCGTCTTTTCTTTAGAAGATGATATTTTATCTTAATCTCTCCTCTACGGTGGGGGTCTTGATGATAAGATCTCTTTCTCTTTGAGGATCATTTTTCCATATGTGACATATCCATTTCACGATTATCTATGCTCTTAGAGGTAAGGGTCAATACTCTTTTCTAAGGATATAGTGTATATTGTTGTTAAACTAGATATCTCCTTACCTTGTGAAGTAGGTATCCTTTTTCTCTTCCTTATCCTTCCTAGTGGGTAGTCATGATAAGGAGGGGGGCATATATAGGGTCTCTCTTATATTATAGTTTACATTAGTTTACATTTTACAACATTCTAAATCCTTGGAAGGTAACGTACATAAGTTGCTAAAATCCTGAAGAGACACATTTTTATTTTTATTTTTGCTAAATCCTTGGAAGGTAACACACACAAGTTGCTAAATCCTGAAGAGATGTGCATTTTCAAATTTTACAACATGCTAAATCCTCAGAAGGTAATGCACATAAGTTTCTAAGTCCTGAGAGACACGCGTTCTCATTTTTATTTTTGCTAAATCCTTGGAAGGTAACGCACATAAGTTGCTAAATCCTGAAGAGATGCATTTTGAAATTTTACAATATACTAAATCCTTGGAAGGTAACACACATAAGTTGCTAAATCCTGAAAAGGCACACATTTTATATTCCATAGTGATACAAGAATGTGGATCTATGGATATTTCAAAAGCTATTAGAAGATGCATTACAATTACAAAGCACAGTTTATGGGTGAACCTGTTGGGCTCTCCTTCCTTGGTGATTCATGGTAAGGTGGGCATCTTACTAGGCAAGGTAATCACTTTCTCTTTTCTCTCTTTCACTTACATGCTAGTAGGATTAGATCATGAAGCTATGTTATCTATAATGTTGCTCTTGTCTTGCTTATGTAGTCATGTATTTTTTCTATGATTAATTGCTCTTTATTGTCATATCTTTATGCATGTATGTTGAGTTAGAATCCTTGGTTTTGGGGCTCATGTCCTTTACTTATTGATGTTCTACCCCGTTGTGATCCACTAGAGTCTTTCTTCTAACTGTACCATGAGTATGTTTGATTTCCATACTCCCGCTAAAGTGGGGGCTTAATGTATCATCTTAAAATGGAAGCACTTCCATGTTAAGAATGTTTAGCCCTCCTTAGGGGGTGTTTTTTACCACCATCATACTGTCCCCTAATTTCTCCATCCACTCTTACTTCTATTTTTGTTTAGGACCGTGATTGGGCCTCTCTGGGCACCATCTATCCCATCTGGCATGTTTTCCAGGGGTCTTGACTCCCTGGGTCAAGGTTGACCTCAAGCTTGACCTAGGTCAAGGATGACCTTGAACTTGACCTGAGTCCCCCTTTCAAATCTAGAAGTCTGTCAGCTGCCGGAGGTCATCAAAAATTCATTTCCCGCTTTCGAGTCAGCTGTTTTGGGTTCCGAAGTGATGATTCTTAAATTATATTTAATACAGGTCCTCTTCTAGGGGCATGGTTCCAATTAGAATTTAATTCTCTTATGTAGGCCTCTCTAGAATATTGTGCCCTAGTTTCATATAAAAGGAACTTTCCTCTCATTTTCTCTAAGCACTAAGTCTCTCTAAGCCATATGAAGCACGAATTATCAAATCAAGCAAAAAGTTCAAGCATTTTCCTAGATTTTTTCAAGCTTTCAAAGAATTCAAGTTCTCCACTGAAGATCAAGGATTCAAGCTTTCAAGCCTTTGAAGGGATTTGGTTGAACAATTCAAGATTCATCATTCAAGTCCTAGATCTATCCATCATGGTGGTGTGATCTTCCTTCAAGATACTTTGTGCATCCTCAAAAATTCATTCATTTATCTCTTCAAGGTGGATTCCAAGCATATAATCATGGAGGTTTATGGTTTCTAATTGAGTCCAAGCTTTCATAGTTATATACTTTTTTACATTCAAAATACAATTGCATATCTATTGAATATCATAGCTTCATTATTAGATTTACTTCTACTACTTGCTAGCATTCTTTATTTTAATTATTGATTTCAAGGTTAATTCCTAAATTGGGGTTCGACTAACGAAAACCCCTCCCCCAATAAAAAATCCTTTTTTCTTCCAGGTATAGGTTTGGAATAGTAGATTGGAGGGCATATTTGGATACCCTTTTCGGCAAACTTTCAAGATTCGAAAATAGAATTTCAGTCTGAGACTTTTTAGGTCGATTTTGCCCTAGGTTGGACTCAGAAATTATGGGTCAATGGTGACATTGACTTGAGGGTACAAATTGGAACTGTGTCAGAACAGAAAAATATTTCTGTGTTTTGTTCATTTTTGCGTTTCTATTCCAGATCCGGTCTCAGATTTTCCAAAAATTGAGTGCAGACCCCCAAAAACAACATTCTTCAGATCTGCAACATTTCAAGGTTAGTACTTTTCTCATATTCATTTCAATTAAAGTTATTAAATCTATCACACACTATCTTTTATAAATGGGAATTTAGGGTTTTTCTATTTATCCATATCATTAATAGGTTGATTCATTTATGCATTTATCCTTTCTTTAGGGTTAATCAATTTGGATCTTCCCTTTAAATAAATTTGGGATTAAGAAGACAATCTTACCCTCCTCACACCCATTTCAATAAACACAATCTATTTAAAATGTAACATCTTAGAATATCCTATTTCTTATGTTACAGATATATATGCGGCTATCCACTCATGTAGGAAGACCTTACCATAAACATCCAAATTAGATGAAATTTATAGGATCATTGAAAAAATCACCATACACAGAAAACCAAGAAAACATTATGCCCCCTGTCCCTATGAATTATTGTCTTTTAATAGATGTCATGGAGTAACTCGAAAGACATAAAAAGCAACAATTGATAATCAGACAAGAAAATTCATAACTATTTACATGCCCCTAGTTTGAAATGTCATTGGAACATAAAAAGAGTCATAATCAAATCAAGATCAGTCTATATGTGCTTATGTGGTGTTGAGGAACGCCGTTGATGCATTTTTCAATCATAGTAGAGCAATTATCAATTGTAACTTGGAATTAAGCAATGCATTTTTATGTCTAAGTTAATGAGATAAATAATATCAGCAATTTCATTCCAAAGTAGTGTTGATAAACATTGTTTGATTAAAGTGTGGAGAAACACTAGTATGATGTCAGTTACAGGTAGGTGGTGTTTAAGAAACACCTTTGTTTGTGATAGTGATGTTTTGATTCAAGTATTAAGAAACACTGTTTATAGTGGCAAACCTTCCTAGACAAGGACCTAGGACAACCTAACAACGAAAAAACATCAACCGAACATGATAGCAGAGATGCCCTTAGTGCAAAATGACTATCCCTTAGATGCAAATACATACAAATCCCATGAAAGGATAGGACATTTATGAGGAATTAACATTCAACTAATAGAAAAGATAGATGATCATGAATGATTGGTGCAGGCAGTGCATCGATAGATAGAGCACTGAGTAAAAGTGATGCCTGTTAAAGATTAAAAGATTTATGATATTTAAAGATTACCAATTCTCAAGCATGATCACATTTATGTGTCCCCAATTTCTAGAAAGGTGTAGGGCATTACGTATGGATTGATAGATCAGAAGTGGATCAACAATGGTGGATGAAGTGGGTGAATGCCACCTTCAAGGAAAGTCTCCTCAAGATTACCCAAGCTACGGAAAAAAACTATAGCAATGTAGGCTCATGAAGCGGTTCTCAATATCATATAGGATAATGAACCAATGTCATGAAAATCATATAGGATAGCATGTAGTCCAAAAGAGTAGACATGTTAAGAGAGTTCTAAGAACCTATTTTCCATTTTACTTTGTTCTTCCTTTTGATCAAGACCAAGGGGCCAAATGATAGGAAAACACCATCAAGATAAGGGGTGATGTAGGTATAAGTAAATATTTCAAGGATTAGTGCAAGGATAGTGAGTATTAGCTTGAGATAAGAAAAATCATGATAGGGAACCATAGATAAGAGAAAGTGAGTAAGCTGATGGAAGCGATAATGGATGTCAATATGCAAAGTGTGCATGGATAGGCTCAACATTTTTAAGATCACCAAAAGGAACATGGATGCACATGGGCTAGCTAGATGGAAGATATGATGAATAAGATGACATGGATGGAACTTTCCCCCAAGTTAAGAATGCAAGTAGGAGGAATTACGCATGATGCCTGTTTGCTATGTTTTCATCATGGTAATTTTCAAAGGCACCAAAATAAGTGGTTTTCACCATAGGATGGATTTATTTCTCTTTACTTTTGCTATCAAGGTTCCTATTTACCAGGTTTTTACCAAGGCAATTTTTCTCTTTTTCAATCATTTTTTTTATTTTTTGATTTTAGGGAGGAACTTATGCCTCTTGCTCTTTGGATAGTGCTCCTTTGAAGGATATGCTATGATAAGCCAAGGACACTGAAAGTATGCTCAAAGTTGATGATAGGGTGATGATAAGGGTATGAAATGGAGGATAAGGGATATGGTACCTTAGAATTTATGCTATGGATTGGATGAGAGGAATGGAAGGATATAGGATGGATGGGATGTAGGGACCCAATATAGAAGGGTAGTAGGTAGGTATAGGATATTGGGTAGGGTATTGAAAGTTTTGTGTAGGAATAGATGTAAACATTAGCAAGATCAACATCGACACACATCTTGAAGGATGGTGGAATGATAGAGGAAAATTGGGTGAAATAGATTGAGGTTTTGATGTTTGAAGTGATATGGATCTTGGTACACAAGGACCCAAGATGGATGTAGATGTATTCAAAGTTATAATGGATTTTGGGACATGAGGACCCAAAATAGGTTTAGAAGATGGGAAATATTTGATAGGAGATAGAGTAGAATCTTTTGGAAGCTTGGATGTCAACTCTAATTTTTCTTTTATGTTCAAGTCTTTTAAGAATGACTTAGGAATCCACATGGCTTTTGATTTTTCTATGCTTTTGGATACTTTAACATTCACTTCTTCAATGAGGGATTTTGGAACCCACATTTTCTTTGATTTTCTTGTTTTCATAGTGGACCCTTGTGGTCTCTTGAATATTTCCTTTTTCTTTGTATTCACATGTCGATTAGATTGGACATAGTGATCCTCATATGTAAGTTGATTCTTGGATTTCTAATTTCTTTGCTTGACATCCAAATTAATTCCAAAAGACTTGGGAATTGTGGATGAATAAGGCTGACATGGATGGTTTATATAGATCAGTTGATATGGAGGGTTCAAAGATGCATGTTTTTTTTGATCTTGATACAAGATAGGGTAAGTGGATGACAAGCTAGGAGTGATAGGCATAATGGATGGAGGGATGTATGGACCCAATATAGATGGAAGGTTTGAATATTTAAGATTTTGGATAAAGGGACCAAGGACATATTTGGAGGATGGAGAAGGATGATTCTTGCATGCAAACTGAGGAATATAAGGTGTGAAATGTATATTAACATCTTTAGAGTGAGCTTCCTGACCAAGGATATTTAGTTTAGAATTCATCTTTATGCCCATAGGCTCATGAGTAACTTTGATAGGAGTAAATTTGATAGGAACCACTAATGCTTGAAGTGACTTATTATCATGTAAGGCATTTTTAGGAATAATGGCTTCTTGAGGTGGAAATGGAGGAGTATGAAAAGGATATGATGGGATATTCTAATCTTGACAAGGATCTTTGTATAATGCACAAAGAGTACCTTGCTCTTTATTTTCAATAGGATTATTAGAAGTAGAGGGAATATCATGATCTTTCTTAGGAGATGGAGGGCTATGTATCTCTTGAGGTGGAGGGATATCTTCTTGGAAGAAATGAAAAGATACAAGGAGATCATCCTCAAATTGTAGGAATATGGGACCTTCGTCAAATGTTGGAGGGGATAGGATAATGTCTTGATCTTGATCATTAGTAAGACTTATTTCTTTGTACTTTGTATTATCCTCTTTACATGGATCCACTTCAAAGGAAAAGGTAGGAGTTTTAATCTTCATGAGGGATTCTTGAAGGGTTGCTAGATAATAATTCAGAATAGGCATTGAAGCACATGGAATCTTAGGGTCGTTGATTTTAGAAGCGTGGAATATACTTGCAACAAGATGTAGATTAGCTTGGATTTCTTTCAAAGGCAGCCCTTGCGGGTAGACATAGTTAACATGAAAAACATTAGGTTCTTTTTTTTATGGAGGAACTTTGGATAGCTTTGAAGCTTTATGAGATGGAGGAATGGTGGAAGAATTAGAGGTGTCATGTAGATCGTTTCTAGACATAGGTTCATAATTTTGATAATGCTTCAGATTAGTATCTTCATTAAATGATTCATTAGGATTTTCAATTTTGATTATGACATCATTAATTAGATCTTGGATTTTATGATTTAACTCCATGCGATTTGAAGTCTTATGCTCATTATTTTTATGATAGGCACAATAGGTACTCACAAATGAGATTCCACATGTAGTGGTTTGAGGCAATGCGATGAGATTGTTTTCAAGAAGCTCTTCCAATGTTGATTCATAAGATTGTCCCAAAGGAGTAAATTCTCTATCCCATGGACATTTAGATTCACTTGAACTCTCTAAAGAGATGCTGGATTCAAGATTATGAGGATGTTGATAAAAAATAGGATTGACATGATTCTATGAAATAGCCTCTTGATCAAAGATATGATTACCATATAAGTAGTTATCTCCTTACTTGAAGAATATGAAGATATGTGTGAATCATGATCATAAAGAAGAGGAAAGATTGATCTTAGTGAAGACCCATTTGATGATGTATTATTTTCTTCCTTTAAGTCTTGAATTTCAGATTTCAAAGCTTGCATTTTCTTAGATAGGGCTTTAATGAGAATCTCTTCTTCCTTGTTATTAAGACCATAAGGTTTAGCCCATTTTTTTTTAGCCATTGTAAGATTTTCTTGATCAAAGCATCCCAATAGTGCCAAAAGGAGTTCAAAATTGTTCAAGTGCGTTTGTCCAAGGTTTGGTGATTGTGAATTTGATGTTTTAAAGTGATGGATTCCAATGCTAGAGGGTTAGAATACCCTGATAGTGAGTTGGGAATAAAAAAGAGTTGATTATTAGAGTGAAAAAATGACTTGGGATCAATAGTGATGGACCTAAAAGGCATGCAAGGTATGCTTACAACTTGACTAAGAAAAATATTCTGGTGGATCAACAAGAACAACAGAACCAGACTAAAGAGCAAAAAGGGTATCCAAAACCACAAAGTTCAAAATTCTGACACATGTGTAGGTACTCTCTATTCCAGATGCGACTGATGGGATGGGATCCTAAAATGACCAGATGCTATCTTATTTTTCCCGGATGCGATCTTTTTTCTTAGATGCTATCCTATTTTTATAGGATGCTATCCTATTCACCAAATACGATCCTTTTTTTCTCAGATGCTATCCTATCCACTAGATGCAAGCCAAGATAACCATATGCGACCTCCTGATAGAATTTTTAAGTTTTCCACTTTGTTTGGGAGATAATGAAAATTTTTCAATTCCAGAGTCTGTTTGACAAATTCTAGAGTGTTTTAGGTAGTAAAAAATGTCTGTGATTGTCAAAATACTAATTTTTTGGGGTGTTAATCTTATTATTTCAATTTGACACATCAAGAAAGTTGTTAACGGACCAAAAACAACTATCCCCTAAAATCTATGGCATAAAATAAAAAATATTTGCTTGGAGGTTTAGGTACACACTCAAATGCTAATCTGAATATAGCCATCACCAAGCACACAATGGCTCTAGTCATGATGCCATATTATTTGACTCCAAATGAAAGTGAGGGCACGGAATGCCAAGTATCTTGGGGTAATTACTATTTTCCTTGCAAAAAGATTATCATGTTTCGGAGATGAATTAGGTGGTCATTACTACAAAGTGTTTTATTTCAGGCATCCATTCACAACCACCCCCCATAGAATTGCACACAGAAAAATTAAGGCATATAGCCCTATGAGTACCTAGATGAGTTTATTCTTACAAGAAATATTCAAGTGGCTCTGCTCTACACACATCCAAGCATGTCCAAGGAATTATAGTCAAAATTCCAAGGACAAAATTGATTACGTCTTTTGAGACTTTGGCCTCAAGGAAGCATTTTTATTATAGTGAGATGGAAGGGTTGGCATTCACTTGTCCTCACTTGGGTCATTCCCAGGAGATTTTTTACTCAACTGACAGGCCCCTTAAAGTTAAAATCAAGAAAGAAGATTAGCGGCTTAGGAGTCTATATTTTGATTCTTCATGAGGAAGAAGAGCATACTCTCCTATTCATGCTATTTTATCCTATCAAACACATCATACAAGTACTTTCCCTCAAATTGTCAAACTCAAAACTTAGTCCCCCATATTGAGTTTCTGATTTTCCAACTTGGGAAAAGAGCATAATCCTCTAGTTGGACTAAGAATCAAATTCAAATTGAAAAATTAGGTTCCTATAAAAGAATTTAACCAAAACACTTTCGAGAAATTTAAGTTTATTTCCCCAATTTCTATTCAAATCTTAACTGGATGTTTGAGGTTCTGATTTTCCATGAAGGAAAAGAACATACTTCTCTAATCAAGTTATGAAGTGGATAGAAATTGTGTTGAGTTCCAAAAATGGCAAAATAAATGCGGTTGAATGCATAAGGCAACCTACAAAACCAATTTTTAGTAGTTTCATTCCATCTTCTTAGCCAAATAAGTCTTCAAAAACATCCTGTAAGAACTCATTAGACTACTCAAACAATAAGATTCATCTAAAAACATGTAAATTTAGCTGATTAGTCATCAAATTTATCAATTATGCAAGTAGACTAACCAAATGTGACTCTAAAATTTACCAAAGGTGATCTTATTTCCTAAATGCGATCCAGGAATGACTAAATGCGATCAAAGATGCTAAATGCGAGCTTTTACACTAAATACAATATGGGATTAACAAAAAGCGATCTTTTAGAAGAAAAGATTTAGGATTGACAAGGTGTGATGTAGGATATCCGTGATGAAAGATTCTTTCCGAGATGCGATCCTTTGATCATAAATTTGATCCTTTTCTTCCAAATGCAAGTTTGCACCAAAAAATAGAGAAAAAATGATGATCAATTGGCTCAAAATGGTGATAAATTTGGGGCTTTGCCCCAGGGTGGGCACCAAAAATGTGTGTGTGAATTATGTACCTGCAAGCTGCAACACAACACTTCAATATGTCATTGCATCAATGGTTTGAAATATGGAAATAAATTGAAAATCATAAGGAAACCATTGAAATCAACATATTTCTTCCTATCTAAGAAGAGTATGATTTAAGCTATAATTTCCCTCAAATTATGCATTAAATCAGTGACACATTCAGTCCTAGAATGGAAGATTTATTGAGAATTGAAGCTAACTATCATGAAATTCATGCTTAGAAATGATGCAAAGATTCATTGAAGCATAAATGAAGGTTCTCTAATTAGCTATTGAAATCATGAAACAAAATGAAAACATAATGATGCAATTAGAATTCTAAAATTGTGGGCAACATAAGAGTGCATTCAATATTCTAAACTTTTTGGGGCCTATTGAGCTCAAAATTCAATACTTTTATGGAAGAATTTGAGAAATGAGTTGTTGAGATCAACTTGTGAGGAGAGATGGGGATTGTATATTTGGTGATCCATGTGAGTGAAATCTCATTGGTTCATGGATTTAATTGGGTTGATTTGATTTAAATAGGCCAAGGTAATTAATGTGAGTTAGTGATGAAAGCACTTTGATTTTAAGGAGATTAAATTGGTTTTTGATGAATTATACCAATAATGGAATAGTTAGATTGACATAATTAGGGGTATGATCATATTTAGGGAAAATAGGGTCTCTAGTTAGAGTAGACCAAATTAGGGTGGTTACAAGTATGACATATGAGGGGGATGTGGATGGAGGATAATATGGGTTTTTCTTCTCAAAGGTATGATAAGGAGTGCTAGTGGGTATGCATGGAGACATGATGGTGTAGTTTGGAGGAATGATTGGATTTTGGAGGATGCTTGGAGCAAGCTTGCTAAGGTTTTCAATGTAGTCATCGTGATCAACAAGATTCTCATCATCATTGGAATGAGATGAAGTGGAAGAAAAGCTAGGATGACCAAACTCTACATAATATGATTTTGACATGGTGGTCAACTGAAGAGTTGGATGAGGATGAAGGAAATATGGATGAAAAATTAAAGCTCAGATCACGATGGAAAATAAGCTCAGGCTAGGATATTGGATTAAGCTTAGGATAGGAGGAAGGAATGACCCAAAGAATATGGAAAGGGGACGAGGGATGGAAAAGATGACTCTGCTAACCTAGGATATGGGGAGAAATGGAGGATCTGATGATACTATAGGAAAATGATGCAAGATGATAGTAAGGATGTGATTATGAAATTAGGATGGCAGAACTATAGAGATGGGTGATTTTGGACTAGGAATTTGGGCTAAGTGTTTGACTTGGTAAATGTTTGATTTTGGTGAGATTTTGACTTGTTTTTGGCAAAATGTGTAAGTGAACCAAGTAAATCAAACAAAAAGTGCATATTTAGAACCAAACACATTCACAACCTAGGCTAGATAGGATACTATTTGTTGAATCCCCACTTAGATTTCTCCATATATCTCAGAAAAAGTGGAAAAGTAGAGATTCTAGTGTTACTAGCTCCCCTCCATGGCATGGGAATCACTAGAATCTCTCACCCCAAAGGTCCAAAAACCTTGAGGATTTTATGTCTCACAATGAAGGGTACTTGTGGGGTGTCTTAGTTAGTCTCTGACCTTCTGTATCAGTAAATATATACATTTTTTTGGCTTCTAAACATTGGTTCTTAGTAAGATCCGTGGTGTCCCCCCAATCAGTTTGTACGCGTGTGACTCACTTAAGAGTCTAGTTGACCATGCCGATATGATAGGGATGTTCACCTAGTACCATCAACACACATCGCCTCATCTTGGTGGGATGTGAGACAAGCCTTTTTTCAGTGTCTTATTTATATACCGGTTGGGGTATTTACCAGTTTGAGTTTTTCCTCTAAAGAGGAAATGCTCCCTCTAGACATGCCTCTCTAAGAAAAGTAAAAGATTCGAGTGGTCACAAACATTTTTCTCTTGCACTAATGACCATGAGAGCCAATGGGAGAGGATAGTGTATGATTTGAGGTTGCACTCTAAAAAAATTTGTGCAAGTGCACCAAAGACTTCAAGCACGTGATTGATTTTCAAACAAGTTAGGCAATGTTTTATAATTTAGAACACAAGAAAACTCACAAATATTGTTCATTTTAATGCACCAAGTCTAGATGTTTGATTTGTTTTGTTCAATTTTAGTGCATCAAAAGGAGAAATTTGATTGCTTGTTCAATTCTTAAGCCCAAATTAAAATATTTGAATTGAGTTGTTCAATTTTAACCAATGTCAATTTTAAACCCAAAGGGAAGTGTGAAATTATGTGGCACATACAAGGTTAGTTTTAGGGTACCAAATAAAAGTGAGTTAATTATTTTTATTTAAAAAATTTAAACATCAATCTCATCAAGTATCCCCACGATCCTGTCGACCTGCATAGACACAGAAAATACAAGAGGTTGTATAAGAAATCCCGCAGGCCGTACAAGCGATTTCATAGATCTACATAAATCCAAAAAAATATAGACTATGATAGGTGATCCCATAGAATAAATTAGTGTTCCCGTGGGTTTATTTTTCCTTCATTCCCATAGATTTGACCACCATTCCCATTAGTTTAACCCACATTCCCGCAGGTTCTAAAAAAAAAAGAAGTAATTTTTTTTGCAAAGACGTGCGGGAACGCTACAAGGATTGGCAGTAATGGGTTCTTGTAGGTTCGTGAAAGAATGAAAAAGATAGAAAAAAGAGAAGAAATAGGTCTCTTCCAAACAAAGAAGAACAGTCTACGATATCGTGATCCCGCTGACTCTAACTGCTTTCCCGCCGAAGGTGCCCACTATCTTGCCAGGTATTAAAATTTGCTACTGTGTAAAAAAGGTTGATTATTTTAGGAACATGACTACCTATTCTTCCTTGTTCCAACCTAAAAATACCAAATACCTTGCAAAGAAACACTCAAAGTGAGAAAAATGTTAAGTTTTGTTAGTCTTTTTGCAAGAAAAGATAAGAAAAATGACCCATGAAGTGGGTCCCGCCAGGTGTGCAAAAATGTATGCAAGGAAATAGAAGTTAAAGGAATACCTAAACTAGTTAAGAATTCAAACAACTAATTCAAAACAACATATAATATTAGACCTACTAATAAAACTTACAATCAAAAGAGAATGCAGACCTCAAACCCAAATAACCTCCTTTGTAGTGTAGATTTGTCCAAATGGATTGGATGTGTGCTCAAGAAGTGCTTCAATCTTCAATGGTGTATGAGTATGGATTCTAGAGTGATTTTGGTATTATGATGTTGTGGTTGATTATTTTTCTCTTCAAATGGGCATGATAACAATGCATGAAATATGGATGATTTGTGAAGGGAAGAGGGTTCAATTTATAGGCAAGAGGAGGGTTGAATGGACGATTGAGATGAAAAGATGAGGAAAGTTCAAGATGCATCCAAGAGAGAGCACATCGATTGTGCTTTCTCAAATGCATAGCATCATGAAAAGTGTCACTATGAGAGATGAGTTGAAAGGAATTTAAGGGTTGGAGTAGGATTGGGGAATGTGACCATTTTGGTGAGTGTGAAAGGATTTGGAGAAGTGTGAAGAGGATTGGGGGATGTGAAAAAGGAATTAAATATTCCTCTGGAGGGGACAAGGGTGTAAGAGGATGTAAGATATGTGTAAGAGGTGTAAGAGTTACATGTGACTTGGGTTGGGGAGTGGGAAGTGATGGGACTTGAGAGCTGACTTGGGTTTGATAATCCATTTGATTAGGATTGTACAAATTATTAGAGAGTGATTAGGTGGGAGATTAATATTAATTAGAGGGAAAGTGGGAGATTAGGAGGATGTGATGGGAGGAGAGAGAATGAGTGGATGGGTTAATTAGTTAATCAAGGTTAATTAACTAATTAAGAGAGGTTAGCATGTGTTAAGAGGTTGGGTTGAGTTAGAACCAAGGGTCAAGTGGTTGGGCAAGGTTAGGTTAGGAGTTAAAGTTAGGATCCATGTGCTCTAATAGATTAAATAAGATTTATTTAATCACAAGTGGGATAGTAGGATAAAGTGAATTAATTTAAATAGTTAAGTCTATTTATTTAAATTAATAGAGGAAGGGGGATTTAATTAATTAAATGATTGTGGCTTTCCATTAGATTAATTGGACTATACCTAATTAATTAAACTAATTAAGGTAAAAGGATAACATTAATTAATTAAATAATGCATAATTATTTAATCAATAATGTGAGTAAGATGACTGAATTTAATTAAAATTGTTAGTCAAATTTAGGTGTCTACACTTCTATGTACTCCTATTTAATGAATTGTTATAAGAAGAATCTGCTTGTGGAAAAACAAAATCACAATTTCCAAGATTATCTCCAATTAAACACCTCTTTAAGTTCCATAAACTTCTGTGAAAACCTCTTTTTGTCCATTAGTTTGTGGATGAAAAGTAGAACTAAACCTTAAATCAGCTTTCATCTTCTTCCAAAGTGTTCTCCAAAAATAACCAACAAACCTACTATCCCTATCTAAAACAATACTCTTAGGTAATCCATTTAATCTCACAATCTCCCTAAAAAATAATTCTACAACATGCACTACATCTATAGTCTTCTTACAAGGAATAAAATGGGCCATCTTAGAAAATCTGTCTACAACCAAAAAGATTGGATCATAGCCTCTTTGTGTTCTAGGAATACCAAGTACAAAATCCATACTAATCTCCTCCCAAGGTCTGACTGGTACTGTCAAAGGCCTGTAGAACCCCACATTCTGACTACTAACTTTGGAAACTTGACATACCTTACAACTGTGTAAAAAATTCCTCACATCCTTCTGAACTTGTGGCCAAAAGGAATTCTCACTTACCAAAGCTACTTTCTTATCAACACCAAAATGTCATGCTAAACCTCGACTATATTTTTCCTTAATCAGATTATATCTCATGGAACTCCTATGTATACATAATTGACTACCTCTAAATAAAATTCCATCCTGAATGAAATAATCCAACCACTTACTTCTATCAGAAATAATAGGTTCCTTACAATCCTTCCAAGGTTCACTGCAATCTGGATCTTCCTCATATAGGACCTTCAATTAATCAAGTCCTAAAAAATGCAATTTTCATCTCAGTGAACAAAGTCCTTCTCCTACTAAAAGCATCAAAAAATTTACTTGAAACACCACTCTTATGTTTCAACACAAATGTATAACTCTGCATAAACTCAACCCATCTTGTATGTCTCTAATTCAACTTACCTTGGCTACTCAAATACTTCAATGCTTGATGATCATTAAATAATACAAACTCCCTATGTAATAAATAATGTCTCCACTTCTTCCAAGCTTGGATTATAGCATAGAATTCTTGATCATACACTGAATACCTCATCTTAGTATAATTCAACTTCTCACTAAAATAAGGAACATGTCTTCCCTCTTGAGTCAAGAGAACTCCAATTGCATTTCCACTAGCATCATAGTTGTCAACACCTAAGAAAGAGAGATTGGACATTTCTCTAGAACATTATGAAGACAGGTCTTCTATATTGATTGAACCGATAGAAAAGGTAAAAATTGGTACAAAATTAGAGCCCAAAATCATAAACATTGCAACATCATTGACTCTAGAAGAAAGATAGGAATTTATCAAATTCTTTAAGGAAAGACAAGAAAATTTTGCATGGTCCTAGCAGATATGCCAAGGATAGATCCAAATTTCCTCATGTATCATTTAAATTTTAAGCCAGGAACTAAGCCAGTCGAACAAAAATTAAGGAAGATGCATCGTCACATTGCCTTATTAGTGAAAGCTAAATTGGAGAAATTGTTGAGTGTTGGCTTCATCTGAATTATTGCCTATGCCAAATGGATTTCCAACATTATGTCAGTTTTAAAGCATGACGAATCAATCAGGAAATGCACAAACTTTAGAGATGATAACCTAACATGCCCTAAAGATGACTTTCCATTACCAAGTATTGATACTATAGTGGATTTGATAGCATGACATTCTATGTTCTCCCTCATGGATGGATTTAGAAGGTAAAATAAAATAAGAATAGCTCTCAAGGATTAGGATAAAACAAATGTTACATGTCCTTGGGGTACATTTTGTTGGAACGTGATGCCCTTCAGTCTCAAAAATTCCAGATTGACTTATCAAAGGGTCATGCCTACCATTTTTCATGATCTGATACATAAATTCTTAGAAGACTATGTTGATGAAATCTTGGAAAAATCTCATAAAGAAAAGAACATTTATTGATTTTGGAAAGAATCTTTATAAGGTTAGAACAATTCAAAGTGAGGTTAAATCCTAAAAAGTTTGCATTTGGTGTACAATTTGGAAAATTATTGGGTTATATAGTATCTTACAAAGGAATAGAGGTAGACCCCGAGAAAGTGCAAGCAATAGGAGAAATAAAAGAAACAAGGAACATAATTCAAATGAGATCACTTCAAGGATGGCTACAATCTGTAAGAAGATTCATTTCCCAATTAGCCAAAAAATTTCATTCATTTAGTCGAATCCTTCATAAAGATACAATTTTCAAATGGGACTTTCAATGTGATGAAGCCTTTGCACTCTTGAAGCAATATCTGATAAACCCACCAATATTGATTCCACCCATTAAAGAAAAGGCGTTAGTTTCATACATTTTAGTGACAGAGCATTCCTTAGGTGTGTTGTTGGCTCAAGAAGATGAAAATGGAAAAGAAAAGACAATTTATTATCTTAGTAGGACCTTGGTTAAATATGATCTCAATTAAAGTTTTATTGAAAGGGCATTTCCTTGCAGTAGTTTTTTCTTCACAAAAACTATGTCATTATACATTGGCTCATAAGGTTAAGCTCATAGCTAAGATCGACCCTTTAAAATAATTATTGAGCAAGACATATTTAATAGGGAGATTGGAAAAATGGGTAATGGTGTTGAGTGAATTTGACATCAAATATATGGATATAAAAGCAATAAAAGGGAAATTCATAGTTGACCAGTTGGAAAAAGCTCCTCTATTTGATGATAAACCAATCCAAGTAGAGTTTCCCAGATGCAAACATAGTCAATGTTGAGACTAAAGCATGGATGCTTTACTTTGATGGATCCTACACACAACAAGATTCAGGGTCAAGAATTATATTGATTACATCACAAGGATATACCATTCCAAAGAAATACAAACTTCTCTTTCCTTGTACAAATAACATTGTAGAGTATGAAGCCTTGGTTATAGGTATTAAAATGAATCTAGAATAGTAAGTAACAAAACTCAAAGTCTATGGGGACTCTCAACTTGTGATAAATCAAATCAATGATGAATACCAGACAAAGGAAGACAAGTTGATGCCTTATAAAAGAATGATAGATAACTAGAAGAAGTATTTTGTTTTTAAAACTTTTGAACAAATAAAAAGATAAAAGAATAGAGCAGAAGATGCCATGGAGACCTTAGCTTCTCTTTTAAAAATACCAGAGAAAAATGGAAGATACAAATTCTTGGTGGAAGAGTTGGTAAAATCCGCATTTGACCTTCCTGATACCCAAATCATTTTCTTACTGGTTGGGCATGAATACCCATGGCATGGACCAATTTATGCCTATTTAAAAGAACAAACTTTACCTTTGGACCAATCCTGAAACCAACATAGGAATTTTATACGCCAAGCTTCCCATTTTACCATAATTTCAGACACATTGTATTGTAAGGGTCTTGACAAAACACTTCTTAGGTGTCTGGATAATGAAAAATAGATACTCTCTTTACAAGATGTTCATGAGGGAATCAATGGGTCTCATTCAAGTGGCTTAAACTTAGCTAAGAAGATCCTTCGAATGGGTTATTATTGGCCAACTTTGGATAAAGATGCTTGTTAGTTTGTAAAGGTATGTCAAAAATGCCAATATCATAGAAATATGATTCATATACTAGCACAAGAGCTACACCCAATGATCACACCTTGGCCCTTATATCAATGAGGGTTTGATTTAATTGGGATGATTTATCCACCTTCATATAATGGCCATAAGTACATCATAATCGCAAAAAAATATTTCACTAAATGGGTAGAAGCTATGCCTTTAACAAAAGAAACATGAATTTGTTTTTAAATGTTCATCTTGAATCATATAATTTGTAGATATTACATTTCTCATGCTATAATTACTGACAATGGAAAGCAGTTCAAAAACAAGGATATTGATGAACTATGTGCCAAATTTCACATCACCCATCACTCTTCTTCAATTTACTATCCTCAGGGGAATGGTCAAGCAGAAGAAAAAAACAATAATATCCTTAATATTTTAAAGAGAACAATTGATAAAAAAAGAAGGGATTGACACATGCAATTGAATCCAGCATTGTGAGCATACAAAACAAGCATTAGAACACCTATGGGTGCAACTCTTTTTTCATTGGTTTATGGAGCAGAAGCTGTGCTACCTTTGGAAGTTGATATTCCATCCTTAAGAGTCTCCTTGCATGGGTTAGTAGTAGATGAGGATTATAGAGTTGCTAGACTAAAAAAACTTGAATTAGTGGAAGAACACCAAACATAAGCCTATGAACATTTGCAAGTATATCAAAATAGAATGTCTAGGAGCTACAAAAAGAAGATAAAACCCTGAACCTTTCAAACAGGTGACTTATTGTTAAGAGAAAACCCTAAGAATCAAGCATAGCGAGAAAAGAAACGAAAATGGGAAGAAAATTGGCTAGGACCTTTCATTATCACCTCTTCCTTTGGAACAAGGACATACAAATTGCCTGACTGTGATGGAGAAGAATTGTAAGAACCTATTAATAGAATCCATTTAAAGAGGTTTGATATTTGAATAAGATGAAAGTGTATAGGATGAAAGAGTATAAGATGAGCATATCAGATGAGAGAGCATCAATTTTTGTAGAGTGGAAAAGATCTTGAGAAAAATCCATAAAAATTATAGAGCATAAAAGGTACAAAACATGCTATGAATACTCTTTCAGATCCTGGGACAACAAACTCAGATTAAAATGGCCCTCACTAATTATTTTGATGCTTTTTGGCTGAGGAGGTATCAAATCATTAACAGACAGATCCAAATGCATTTGGATCCCTCCCGAGGATAGGTGGGTTAAGTTAAATTTTGATGGGGTTTCCAGGGGTAACCCTGGGGTTGCAGGCATTGGGGGTATTATTAGGAATTGGAAGGGAGAAACAATTTCTATATACACTTGCCCCATTAAACCCACCACAAACAACATGGCAGAGTGCTTAGCTGCTTTGGAAGGTCTTAAAATATGTAAAAAAATTAACTTATCAAAATTAATTATCGAAGGTGATTCTCAAATAATTATTAATGCCATCAGATCCAAAAAGACACCCAATTGGTCAATTAACTCTAAAATTGAGGAAATTCATCTAATCCTAGAGTCCATCCCTGAGTTTTTTGTAAAACACACATAACGGGAAGGCAATTTAGAAGCTGACTCTTTAGCAAACCTAGGTGCCAATGGAGTCTTTATTATGGATTTAACTTAGTTTTTCCTTTAGGACCAATGGAAATATTATCGGTCTATTCATAGCCATCTCTTATCTGGCTGGTATAGAGAGAGATGAAATCATCCAAGTCTCGAAGATGATCTTCAACAAATACTTCCTAGTTGGATTGGACAAAATGGTTTATTCCATTGATAATTTTCTCACTACTCCCTTCCTGGAAGTCACCATGAGAATAGACATTTTAGAGTTAGCACAGATCCCTACAAATCAAAGGACTTCGTTGATAATTTTTAAAGACGTAGTATCATTTGACACTCATTGGCCAAGTATGTCAAGAAACTTAGAATTCCTTTACAAGGAGACACTTCAGACCAGGCAAGAATTAGTGGAATTTCTAGACTACTGGAGGGCTAAAGGCTTTGAGATTCCTACTTTCTTGAATGAATTTGAATTATCAAAGTTTCATATCATTGCTCCTACCATGTAGAGATGTACCCGTCACTCAAGGTCATCGGGCGAAGTAGAGGAAGGTATTGTGGTCATGAGACAGGAAAACCACGCCTGGTTATGCACTGCGGTGGAAAGGAAGAAAGTTTAGTGGCTAGGTGTCATGTTAATAGATGTTTTAATGTATATACCCTGTATCTAGGTTATACTTCCAGTTTGCATATAGGGCAACTGTATACTCTGTATATACTCTGGATACTCCATAAATTTCCAGATTATACTTTGTATATACTTTGTACCCTCTTTGTACTAATGCAATCCCACAGCTATATGAAATACTCTGTACTCAGGTAATACTTCCATTTTGTATATAGAACATCTTATCTGCATATACAATATACGAAGTTAGGTAGATTTGCAATCGACAGGCTTGTATGCTAACATTATGATTAGGATATGAATACTATGGACAAAGTCCAATGGGCAGTTTTTGTTTACACACACACACACACACACACACATATATATATATATATATATATATATATTTATAATCATATATATATATATATATGTATGTATACTTTATAGATGGAGATCTAAAACATTGCTTATGATTATAACCTCCCTCATGAGCCACTCAAAAGTGTAATTAATTTCACTTGCGCATCAATTAGTTATCTAGTGGAGGCAAATTTGATTCACAAATACAAAATGTGGTGTTATTAGAAAATGGTTTTGGACTTGTATTCTTGGTACTATTAACCTACTATAGACCTACATTTACATTTAGACTATTTCTAATAAAGGTCATTTAGAGGACATTAAGAATTTGAAGGTTGCTTGGACACTACCATATGCTCAACAGTATATCTGAGGAATTAACTCCTGGAATTGAAGTTACTCGTAACTTATTCCTCGGTAGATACAATATTTATAGATATATAAATACATTTGTAAATATATCTTTTCAGTTATATCATACATATAGATTTATATAGTCATCCTTGTAGCTTTGAGGCGATCTATTTTTCAATGGTCTAATACAGAGATCCCAGATTTAACTTTCATTATAAATAGGCTTACTCATTTCTGATTAATGGATATTCACATGCTTATAATTATATGTATACATATATGTATATATATATATATAAAAACTTATATGTACACTCACATGGATTATGTTTACAGCTGAGCTATTACGTAAAATTATATTCTAAAAGGAGAGCTATCTATATAACATATTTTTATCTCTAGACAGATTGTTTAGATATAGTTTAAAGGGTACCGCTTGGTCCTCCTTTAAATATACCTAAAATTATATGATTAATGTCCCTTACTGTCTTGCAGTAGGAGATCAAAATGATAAGGGACCTCAATCATATAATTCAAGACTTTATATGAGATTTTACAATCCCTTTATGGTGCTGGTCTAGTATTATATGGACTCTTGTATTCTTCAAAATAGGGAATGCTGATAGATTATTATGTTTGTCAATATTAGTAGCCATGATGGCTTTCTAAATAGGTTGCTAGTTTCTGTTTCGCTGATATCAGTCCATTATTGGATAAGGTATTTCTTAATGATTTAATCTCTAGCGGCTTTGTAAGGTATTTGGCTTCTTGTTAGCAAATTAATTTCACAGAACATTTGTACCATCTGCATCTGCCATCGGGAACTCTCATCCCTTGAAGCTAATATGGGATGGTAAGGTCTTTTTCAACCTAGACACTCATATGACTTAACACTCGGAGTAAGGTAATAATGCCATGAGGTAGGTTTTATTTTCTAAAATGATGTTCTTTTGATGTTTAAACTTTGGATTTGGTATATTTATGTCTTGTTTTTCAGGAGGACTATACCAATCTGGTGCCAAGTACAAATCTCTCTCTGAAGAAATAGAACCAATGGTTGTTACTTCAAAGATTATAAAAAAGATGTATATACATTCAATCATTGAAATCTTAATTGTAACATGATAATATTTGAGGTAGTGGGTATGCCCCCGGATCTATGTATTTGAACAAATCTTGATAGACATCGAGTCGTGGGTATGCCCACGTATATTTTGTATTAGTAACAGGACTTATTGTCCCAGGCACGGCTGGAGGTTTTCTTGTCCCCGCTCTTTCCTACTAGCGCCTGCATTGAGTGGGGTTATTTTGTAAAATTAATTAATTTAATATCAATAAAATTCTGGCTTCAGCCTTTTACCGATCAAAAAAAAAAAAAAAAGGCACAAAAATAGTGGAAAATTGAGCATGAAAAAAAGCAAAAGCATTCAAATATGAGATCTTGAAAAAAATTGTTATCTTGGTGAAAACTTGGCAAACAAGCACCTTGGTAATATATAAAAAAAATACAAAAAAGGAAAAAAGAGAAAAAGTGCCGTGGTGAAAACCTAGAAATATGCACTTTGGTAGAAAAAAAGGAAAAAAAAGAGAAAAAATCAATAAATTCAAGTGGCGAAAACCTCGTAAATAGGTGCCATTTGACCCATAAGTCATGCCTAGTTGCATTTATTGAGTTGAATAGTTTCTTCCATTATTGTATATATCCTTACATCCATCTTTTGTACATATTTATAATAAAATCTCAGAGTTGCATATTTATATCCAAGGTTGCATCATGGTTTTTGAAAGTGGTCTAAATCCAACATTATTGATACATCAAACTGTGGGCACTAAATAAAAAATGAACGAGTTCACAAAGAAGATATCAATTGGGACAAATCAATGCACCAAACTAAACCAATAGATACTTGGACCTTTGATTTATATCATTGTTCAATTCACATTCAATCTTGAAACATGTGCGACCAATACATTGATCTTGAACTTTAACGTGACTTATGATTTTATCAGGATTAAATAAGATTGAAATGGATGAATTTCTATTGGAAATATGGATGCAAAAAAAAATGCACTATGGTTTTTGATATGTCTTTGGATTTTTGAATCATGTCTTTTTAGCTAATTAATGATTTGTTTCGATTAGATTCACAATGATAAAACGCATGATAAATTTTTTTCTTGATTTTTTTGTTGATTGTTTGTAAGGTTGATTATTAAAGTAGGTAACTTGTCTAAAGACATGATCATTAAAGAATAATTGAGGAAATTTTTCATATATGATGGATCATATCTTTGGTTGTTTATGCAAACAAATACCATGGCCATTTAGATTGATCATATCTTAATGTCAAAATCCACTTGCAACATTGAATCCAATGAAAGCGGTATTCATACTCTCATGGTTTGGAAATTTAACTAGTGAAGGATTTGTTGATTAACTGATGAATATTTGATGGAGATGATCAAGACTGAGTGATACCAAGTTTCATGATTGTAGAAATGGTTAGATCAGTTGTTATTTTGTCATTGATGTCAAGCAATGGATTAATTGTTTTTTATTATGTTTATGATTAAGGTAAATACAGGTTTTGAATGGAACTCGAAACCATTTAAAATTTAAAGCATAAGATAAACAACACCAGCCCTTACACATATCAAAATCCTACTATACAACAATGAGAAGGACCCAAGAAACCCTAGAAACCCAAAAAAAGGACACAAAAAGAAGCCAAAAAATAGTTACCATCACAACTTCCTGGAAAACTACCAGCACAAAACACAAAGAGAGACTACTTAATAATTTGAAAGGATTTCTTAGCCTCTTTCTGCATATCTTCCAACATGTCGATGGAGTCTTTGAGGGCTTTTAGCTTTTTAGGAATCTCTGGAAGTTTCCTTTTAATGCCGCTTCTTGTTCTGGTTCCCAGGCCTGAACTCCCAACTTTATCGTCCATTGTGAAAGTGGTATTCTCCAACACGCTTCTCTCCAGATAAGCATACAAAGCCTTAAGATTAAGCATATAAAGTTTTAGTCCCTCATTTCTATGCTTAAGAATAATACTTATCAATGCCCATTGTGGCTGATTTTATCTTTCATATCTTTCAGCTTCTCCTCCACTAGGGCAATGATTCTGGCCATTATCTCTTCATTCATGTTGTTATTATTTACCTTCATCAAAAGATCCTTTTCAAACTTATCCAACTTTGTTTTTAAGGGCTCCATGATTTCTTCCATCTCCTTCAAGTGCTGCTTCATTTCTTTCATATCCTTGTTGATCCACTCCTCCATATTAGCGCCATGGTCCTCATTACTCTTAGGAATTATGTCATCAATGTCAAACCCGATATTAGGGTAGCCAGATTATTTTCTCTATTTTTTCTTTTTTCTTTCCCCAGCCCTAAAATTTGGCTTCTCATTTATCTCCTCCTTGTCTTTTCCCTCATTCTCTTCTTCTTTTTTTTCCTCCTCTTGATTTCCTTCTTCATTTTCCCTAGTGTCCTCTTCCTCATTCACAGGAATCCCATCATTAAAATAGGTTTCCTCCTCATTCATAGAGTCACCCTTCTTGTTCACAGAATCCTCCTCATTGTTCTGAGGTTCTTCCTTCTCATTCCCAGATTCATCTTCCACTTTCTCTTCCTGTGTGTTCTCTTCTTCATTATCCTGAGGGGTTAGGGTTTGGTCTTCAAAATCCTCATTTCTTTCCATATTTTCCTCAATTTTACTCTTAACCCTCTTCTTTGAATCCACCTTTCTTCTTTCCATCTTGATCTTCTTAACATTCCCTTTAACCCATTTGGGAATGGGTTCCAGAATGTGATTCCTGGCATAGTCTGCAATAAGCATAATTAACCCTTTGTGCAATGCCGGATAAGTTAAATGTTACCATATCTTAAGAGGAGAAGTTAAATGGGTGAAAAATACATATCAAAAAATGATGAAATAATGATGATATAGTTTTTTTCTACTATATATTTGATGTTATCAAATTGGTACAATTGATTGATCAAGTCAGAAACTACAAAGAATTAAAGTTATGACTGGAAGAGTTAATTTACCGAGCTAGACAGAGTCAGTCGGTAGAATGTTATGTGAGTCGGTCACAAGTTACTGAGCATTGAGTGAAAGTCTAGCACCGAGCATGGAAGATGAGTTAGACACCGAGAAGTGAATGAAGTCAGTTACCGAGTTGCAAAGAAAGTATTACCAAGTACATGATATTGATTATAAATGATGAGCAGATCAAATTTAATGCAAAGCGATGATGAGCTAGATGAGGAAATGAATTAAATGATGCTTGTTACAATATCTACAAATGGAAAATTCAATGAGAAGATCTAAGGTGAATATGAAGTGGTTAAATTGAATTATGAAGAGTTCAAAGAAAAGCACAAGTTCTAAGATAAAAGTGAGATGGTTTACTGAGTTATGAATTATGAAGAAGATGATCGAACGACTGGGAACATATGAAGGAAAATAAAATTAAGGAGATTAAGAGGCAAGACTATATCTATATAAAGAATGAGAAATTAATAGAACATAGGGAGAGAGGCTGTCAAATTGAACAAAGAAGAAGAAGAAGCTGAAGAACAACATTTACCAAGCAGAACAGAGAAACCAAGATTGAAGAACCTACAATATGAGAAAGAGACCAATGGAGTATGTGATGCCCGTATTAAATTGAGCATAAAGGATCTAACACAAGAAAAGGTAGTTTCTATATTTACAAATCAGAGTTTACTGTTGCTTATTAATATATTTAACAAAGAAATCTCTTAACTGAGTGGATTTAAAAGTCCTATTTGTAAAACCTAGACTTAGGTGACATTCCAAAAGAGTGTTTAAAGACCTCTAACAAGGCCACTCCTAATAGGGTGAAGATCTTAACAGATCTAAGATAAATCCCCAAACAGGGTCACATTTAGCAAATGTGTTTGTAATCTTTAACATGATAAGTTCTTAATCAAGCGTACTTTAGATGGGTACATTTTTTTTTTATTGTGGGTTATAATTCCCATATAGTTTTTTTCCCAAATTGGGTTTCCTCATTAAATCTTTTGTCAACCGAGTTAATCTGATGTTGCTAAGTTTGAATGATTGATTTACATATATGAGATGTATTTATGTTTAATTTATTGAGTTATTTTGTAATGCCCCGCTAGGGAACCCAGGAGGACTGACCATCTAATTTCTAAAGATGGAGTCAAATTTTTTTTTTTTCTGAACTATTACAATGCACATTTTCAAAAGAGTTGATACACATATGCTCAAAAAACATGAATGCAACTTAACTGAGATTTCCTAGTCCTCACAGGTTCCCTAACACTTCCACTAAAATAATATTGCTTAATATAATTATATTTAAGAGTTTCATAATGAGTTACAAGTCTAACATATTTATAACACTTTAGAATAAATGACTACTGTTTGATGGACATGTTTCAATGACTACTCGCCAACATTTAATTTACCAACACAATCCATTCTTCATAACTAGCTAATGGAATTCATAACATTTGTAAACTATCTTATAAATTTAGTTTCATATAGACATTAGGGTAAAGATTATCATTCATTATCGCATACCCTACCACCTAGATGTACATTATACTAGATATATTTTAAGGCACCAACCAAAATACTCCTAATTCATTCTTAATATCAGTAATAGGTTAACAATATGTGAATCAATTTATTGAGTTACTATCACATGTTATACTGAGCCAAAAATGTATTGTACTTCTTTTCTATAAACTCTCCTTAATATTTGGAATCTCATTTCTCAATTATACAACTAATTTCAATTCTATTATCATTTTATCATTTCCTATAGTTCTTCTTATCTAACAATAACATTTCACTTTGATATAAACACAAGTTCATTCATTAACCAATCATTTTCTAGTATTCCCTTTTAGTCTATTATATAAGAGAAGTTACTTATCACATCAATATAAGTTAGGTTCTTATCCACAAAAACACAAGAGAACAATATGATTAGAATTTCATGCAAGAGATCACTTACTATAAGATATCATAAGAGTGATACAAATGACTAAGTTCATATTATTTCAATTCTCGTAACATATACAAGTATGATCATAACATTTCCCTTCATTTCACCTAGAAATACCCATTCCCATTACATTGCTTCTCCTTTCATTTACATTACATTACCCAACAAGGGCTCTCAATCAATACATAAAAATTATAATACATCGAAGTACATGATGCACAAGTAGAATCCTTGATAGCTTCCAAGCATAAATCCAAGGGTAAAGACATCCATGCAACCATGAACAATACCTTGATAAGATTAACCACCCAACCACATGGAACTGTGAAATTCCACTCCCCCGTGCTAGGAGATAGAACCAAGGTCCACACAAGCTCTAAGGAAATCTAAGGCCAACAATACACCTTTCTAAAAAGAACCATCAAAAAAAAAAAAACAAGAAACACAAAATACAACCAAGTATCGAAACATCACAAAATATGAGTGAGGATTCCAGATTACCAACTAGGTGAGTGTCATCACACAACATGTGTATTGGGATCCTCCTTGAAAACCATGTGACACCGATCCCCTCTCAAATTTTAAACATCCACCCTGGCCTTTATCCATGGTATCAGTACTCCAATAGGTCTATGTAGGCTTTAACACTTCTTGTCTTTTATTATGTTTTAAACTCAACCTTAACCCAAGTTCATTTTAATGGTTATCACTTGATTAAGAACTCACCCATAGGATCTCCTAGCAACCACATTGGGTCCTGACACCTATGGTGAGCCACCCACCTTAGGTACCTTGTTTCCCTACTCAAACATGCCATCAAAAGGGACTTACAATCACTAAAAAACATCTAGTCCCTAGGTTTAGGAAACTCTCCAGTGTTCTCAAGCCTCTAGGATGAGTCCAAACCCTAAAAATGTGCATAATAAAAATAATAATAACAGATGGCCTTTACAAGACACTTTGACAATGATTTGAAACTTTCTCATACACCAAATCAAAGATAGAACAAAGGCAAAAATATTACCAAATGAAGTAAACTATCAAAATGAAGGGTGATAAAGTGACATCCTAAACCTTCCAAAACTCAATAACAATGAAAAAGAGTTTAAAATATATCCAAACGTAAAATTCACATAGAATTAAAAACCACACAAGAAGACATAATCACTCCCAATATTAGATAGTGACAAAATCATCAAGCCTACACATTAGAAACATATACTTATTTCCAGATTCCATTACGAACATTTTTAAACTACCTTACTTATCTATAAATATGGTCAATAATAGTACATAAAAAATAGCAAACACATTCCTAAAATAAATCACATAGACATAAGAAAATTATTTCTAGTCTTAGGATCTACCTAGAGTCTTCCAGAGAATTCCCTGGGTGTTAGAGAAATTCCATCAACCTTCAAGCTGTCCAACTTCCTTCTTGCTGTCCTCTTGGATAGATCCACCCATAGTGATCTATAATTTTTTAACCACATCATATTTCTTTGATCACTCCAGTGAGAAGTGCCACAATTGGGTTCTCATTAGCATATTAAAAAATTAGTAAGATCCAGCGGTTGGTTAGAGATATATGGTGTCTGCATCAGGACTGTATTTTTCTTGCAACAATTATTTCTCCATTTTATCAGAAAACTAAAACACTGTTATCTTCCTCAACTCTTGATGAATAACACCATTTTTGCATTGTAAACCTATTCTTAGAATCTCCAAAACTAGGTATCCATTCATAAAATATTTTACCTTATACATATAGACAACTTGTACACCTCTCTTTCTAATTCCCATAGCTTTCCAAAGGTGAGGGTTAGTAGCAAAGGTTTCACAAATGAATGCAAATCAAGTATATAATGACTACTAAATGAATACTATAAACGTGATCAATAAAATGTACAAGCAAGAGAAAGGAAGAAAAATAAATGCAAACCCCATGATGCTTGAAGCTTCTATTATTTATCTCTACTCCTTCCGAAATGCTATTCTTGATGCTCAGTATTGGCGGGGCAGCGTCTATGACTTGAGAAGCGTCAAGAATTTTATAATTGAAATGTGTGTGTGTGGTTACAAGATGGATTGAATGCTAGAACCAAACTGACAGAGTAATGGCGCACGAGAGCTTGAAATCCTGGACCCTTCAAATGGTTATGAAGGGTTTATTATATAGGAATTGGTGATGATATGAATGGTTGAGATCAATCCC